>CAUYQV010133639.1:0-48607 GCA_963574575.1 Galagoides demidoff | reverse complement strand
GGGGGGGGGCGGCGCGCAGCGTGGTGGGGGGGTGGGGCACCGCGGGTTGGGGGTGAGGGGTTCTGACCGGAGGTTGTGAGGGGCTCAGAGAGGAGGGGGTGAGGGGCTCAGAGAGGCGGGAGAGAGGGGTGCAGAGAGGAGGGTGAGGGCTGCAGAGAGGAGGGGGTGAGGGGCGCAGAGAGGAGGGGGTGAGGGGCACAGAGAGGAGGGGGTGAGGGGCACAGAGAGGAGGGAGAGAGGGGCACAGAGAGGAGGGAGAGAGGGGCACAGAGAGGAGGGAGAGAGGGGCACAGGGAAGGAAGGAATTGCTGTGCACAGTGATCCAGTAGAATCAGACTCTGGAATCAGATAGACCTGGCTGGGCTGGAATTTCAGATCTTCTAACTGGCTTCATCTGAGGGAAGCTGTTTAATCTCTATGCTTAAGCTATAAATACTATATTATCAACATCTGAAAAGTAAAGACAATAAAGTATTTATCTTCCTAGGTGACTAAGAGAAACAAATGAAATGAAGAACCTCCACCTGTTATGTGACACATAGTGGGTTCTGTTTCTATTAATATAATTTAGGATATACAGTGATAGTGCTTCATGTTTAAAGATTTCTTAATAAAATAGAGAATAGGGCTCAGCGTGGTGGCTCATGCCTGTAATCCTAGCACTCTGGGAGGCTGAGGTTGATGGATTGTCCTAAGCTCACAGATTTGAAACTAGCCTGAGCCAGAGAGAGACCTCAGTCTCTAAAAATAGCTGGGCATTGTGGCAGTCACCTGTCATCCCAGCTACTTGGGAGGCTAAAGTAAGAGAATCCCTTGAGACTAAGAGTTTGAGGTTGCTGTGAGCTATGATGATGCCATGGAACTCTACTGAGGGCAACAAATTGAGACTGTGTCTCAAAAAAAAAAAAAAAAGAAGAAGAACAAAGGTGAACAGGTATCACGTGAGTAATGTCAAAACTTCAGAAAAAGTTATCTTTCAATATTGATATTTTTATGAATTTCTGCTGTCAATATATATAGACTGAGTATTTGGACTGGGGATGGTTAAAAATCCGACCAGGCAGTGATAATTGTGATAAGTTAGAAAGATACACTAAGTAATTTTTATAAGAAAAAAAGTGTTGGAGACCACATTTGGTTTTGACAAATATACAAGGTGATACGTAGTATAATACAGATTAGAATCAGTTCACATGGAAGCATATTATGAATACTGCAGCAGCAGCAAAGTGTCAGAACGTGACTTCTCCACTGTCAAATCAAAGAGGACTTGAAAGCCTGAAAAGAGAGAGAGAGAAGCAGAAGAATCTGGGAGAATTGGGGAAAATAAAATTCTGTGTAGGTATCTTGTTTCACCATAATGGATCACCTTCTCTTAACTCTGTGAACATCTCTTACTAAAAATTGGTGCCATTCAAATTTTAAAAGGATGCCTGTGATAGTGATCCCTTACGCCTCTGTACTATGGATCCCTTTTATTGACAACTTATACACAATGATCAATGGAGCATAAATCTCACACATTAGTAATTATAATATTTAAAGTAAATTTTGCAAAGAAACATTGTAATAGGATAAAATAAATCATTATGAGCATCAGGGATTTATTTCATTTACTTTTATGATTTCAATATTCATATTTTCTACCTCTGAAAACTAAGAATGAAACTTTATTATATTGAATAACCTTGCATATTATATATTCCAAACCTTGTAAAAGAAGTGTTATTTCAAATAAACCTTTACAGTGGCTTCCAAAATTTTAAGTAACCATCATCAGTGAAAATGAAATTTCGTTTTATCCTTAGAATGTCCTTTGCCTTGCCTGGAACAATCCTGTAATGGAGCCTGCTTCTCATTTTTCCCAATTATGCCCATAATGCTAATGCCTTCAGGCATCATATGTCCTGTGAATCTTTTTTTGACCCACCTCTTCAGGCGATCATTACAACTTTCAGCTTCTATTACCGTACTCCATTTGTTACTGCTGCCGTTGGTTGTAGGGTGCTGCTGAACTCTGCCTTTCAGGCACTATCATTCATGCCTGACCACTGCTCCTTCTGTTCACAGCACATACTCTGACCAGTCAGTGTTACTATGCTTGAAATTACCTGTCTTTCCCCAAACTATACAGTGATACATTTCTGGGAGATGCCTTCTTGCTGTCTATCATTAATTCTTTTTGCAGGTTTCATTTGCATAAGGTTAATCCTTTTAGATATTTTTTTTCTTTTTTAGGAGAGATAATATGTATCAATACCATATGAGCAGAAGTGACAATTTTAATGTAGTAATATAGATAAAAAACAAAATTTATTCTTCAACTGGGTCAATTTTCTTCTTAAATGTGTATCTTAAGACATTATATCCAGGGAAAAATGTATTGCTAGAAGAAACACTTTTAAAGGAATTAATTATATCCAGGTGGGATATAAATGATTCCAATGTTGAAAATGTACATGTGTAAGAAACAAAAGATATGCTATGTTGTCTTTACCCTGAAGAAATCAACCCTTTGAAAAGGTCGATGGTCTTCCCAATGAGGGACAGAAAGATTTCACCAGTAGGTGAAAGGTTGGGAAGCATGGTTTTTGTCTTGCAGAAATTTTAAGTTATATTTCATTAACATTCTGAGATCTCATCAATATTATCTGTGTTTTTGTTTTATCTGAGTGCTTGTTCCTCTTTTCAGTTATCATTCCTCTTTCCACTTTCCCCCATGCCTATCTTAAATACTTATTGCTAACCAGCTCACTAGGCTTCTGATTAAAAAAAAAAAAAAAAAAAGATCTTCTCTATAAACTGCATGCCTCAGCCCAGCCTGCCACTTCATCTATAAGCATTCAGCTCTCTACTTTAGAATCTTCTACCATAGCAAAGCCTACCTACTGGTGAAATCTTTCTGTCCCTCATTGGGAGGACCATCGACCTTTTCAAAGGGTTTATTTCTTCAGGGTAAAGACAACATAGCATATCCTTTGTTTCTTACACATGTATATTTCCCTATAAGAAACAAAACACGAATCTGTCAAAAGGAAAACTGTGAAGAAGTTATAGAGAGAAAAATGCCTCCTGTAGAATTGTTCATGCTAAGTTTTTATGTCCTATGAAAGAAAAGAACACGATTCTATTAAAGGAAAAAACCTTGCATTTCTTTCGTATTCTTGTCAGAATTCATTCATATCCTCAATTTACAACTGTGATATCATACCTTAAACTCAGTTTATCTCCCCCCCACCATTCCCCCAGTTTTCAAATTGACTAGATTTATAATTAGATTCTCTGTAGTCTCCAAAGTGAAAGTCAGCCATCCTAGATAGAATGCACCAGAAGAGAAAAGGGAAGAGTAGAGAGAAAAGGGAGTGGTTGGGTGGGGGAGATGGACAGTCTTTCAACTCCAGACTCCAGCCTGTCTGCCAACACAACAGATTTTATTCCTATTACTGAATGCCTTAGTCAATGGGTGCTGCTGTAACAAAATGCCATAAACTGAGTAGCTTATGAAAAACAGAAATTTATTTCTCATAGTTCTGAAAGCTGGAAATCTGAGATCAAAGTACCAGCTTGGTCAGGTCCTGGGAAGAGCCCTCTTCCTGGCTCACACAGGGTGGTCTACTTACTGTAACCTCACAGGGCACTGTAACTTCACAGGGCAGAGGGACAGGGGAGCTCTCTAGGACTTGAGTTATTAAAAGACTAATCTCATTCATGAGAGATCTGCCTTCAAGACTTAATCATCGCCCCCTCCCCTGCCCCGGGATCCAATTTCCAGCACCACCACCTTGGGTCTTAGGTTTTGTGACATGTGGATTCTAGAGGATTACAAATATTTAGTCTACTATGCTATATTGGTTCGTTTTGTTTATATTTTAGCCATAATGAATCTATACCTACTATAATGGATTATAATCAGATTGTTTGGTTGAATTATTCTCATTTATTTTGCATAGTCAATTTTCTCTTGAAGGCATTTACTTTAAATATACTTTAGGTTTAATACTAATTTATCAACTTCCTATCATGGGTTAAAATTTTTTGTCTTATAGGAGAAGATAACACATTGCAAGGGTACCCAGAGTCTATGCAGAGCAAAAAAGATAAAAGTTTGTCTTTTATGGAATGTTCAGGTCCCCTAAGAATGGATTTAAGAGTGACAATAGCACCACCTCACACTTCTGGCCTTTACTTTGTGCCAGGAAACCTCGATGACCTAGGTACTTTACTTATATTGACTGGCTTAAACTTCCCAATAAAACACTATGAGTAAGGTGCTCTTATTAGATGCACTTTATATGTGAGGAAATTAAACCCCACAGAGGTGAAGTGTCTTTACCAAGGTTACAGGTAGTTATGGAGAGAGCCAGAGGGAATGTCTGCTTCCATGGTGAAAACCAAGGTGATCCCAAAATGTGGATCATTCTTTCATTTTCCTAAAATGTTACTAGTAAATACATTAAATGACTTGCCTATTTATAGAGAAACTTAACAAAGTATAATCCTGTGTTAGAGTGTTTGGCAAGGAAAGTATGTAAAGCTAGAAGGAACTCATCAAGTGTGCTTGAAAAAATTGACACTGACAAGAGCCAGTTGGCAGTAATAATTCTAAATGGCCCTTGAATAGAATAGACCAGTTTGAATGTATTTTCCTGGGGATTCAAAAGGTGCAATTATGATAGTTGTAATATTAGATTCTTACTATTAGTGAGTAGACCCCCCAGGCACAAGTTATTTCTACTTGAATATTATGTGCCAAATTATGACCAATATACCTGGTATTATAACATACTTAATTGCAGAACTAGCAACCGATGGCATACAAATGTAAATTGTACCTTAATAAAAAGTATACACTTCATTTCACCCTAGATCCAGGTTATTTCTCCACAGTGTCAAAGACACTGAAGATTTCATAACTGATCTTATTTCAATCTCAACACTGGGTGTACAAAACCAAGGGAAATTGTGACTCTCAGCTAACTGGTACTGTAAGATAGAGTTTATATATTTTATGACATTATTGAAACAGTAAAACTCATACTCCATAGTTAGTTCAATGATTTTTTTTTGCAGTTTTTGGCTGGCACTGGGTTTGAACCCACCACCTCTGGCATAGGGGGCTGGCGCCCTACTCGTTTGAGCCACAGGCATCACCCGAAAGTTCAATAATTTTTAATAAACATATAGTAGTAAAAAAACTAACACAGTCAAGATATAAAATGTTTGCATCTCCCCAGAGAGTTCCGTCTTGCCTTTTTATAGTCAACTCCCTCCTTTGCGTCCAGCTCTTTGCAACCACTGATGTGATTTCTATCGCAGATTTTTCAACAGTCCCGAGAATGGAACCACACAGTGTGCAGCCTTTTGTGTCTGGCTACTTATACTTAGTATGATGCTTCTGAGGTTCATTGATATTGTTGGAAACGTTAGCAGTTTGTCTCTCTTGTTGTTGCTGTTTGCTGAATAGAATCTGACTAGGTGGAATCTAGATTAATTTTGATATCTAAAGTATCCCAGGCTCCTTCTCCTCCCTTCTTTTCCCTCTCTAGCACTTGGACAGAGTCTCCAATTTTAGTTTGTTGAATGACTCCTGTAATGAAGTCTGCATTTCCCAGACATTTTGCTGCTCTGGTGTCCAGGTGCTGGTTTCGGGCCAATGAAAACGGAGGAGCATGATGCAGCATCTGTAGGAGCCGGGAGGTTTGATGTCACACTGTTCCCAGGCCTCTACCCACATATTTACTTAAAAGAGAAATACATTTCTGCATGTAAATGCCTGTTTATTTTTTCTTTTGTTGCCTATAGCTGAACTTAGGTCTAATTAATATGATACCTCATTAGAGCTGTAATTGAGGGAAATGATTCAAATAAAGTATAGAAGAGTATTTGAAATACTGTAAGGTTTTAGCAAATGTCAGCTATTCTTATCAATGGAACTAGAAAAAATATTAAATTATATAAAAATACACTAATGTTCTCTTCAATGTTCAAACTTTTTTTTTTTTTTTTTTTTGCTTGTATGAAAGGTCTTTATTGGTGGGGAAGGGAGGCTGCAGAGCAGCACCAAGGAGGAGAGAAAAGAGGAGAGAAAAAGAGGAGAGAGAAGAGGGGAGAGAGGAGGAGAGCGGAGGAGAAGAGAAGAGGGAGAGAGAGAAAAGAGAAACATAGCCTTATATGGGGAAGTCTAGAATCCAAAGCCCAAACTTTTCTTACACATTATAACCATTGTAATGGTACAAGGAGCATTTTTGAGGTTAGCTCTACATTGGAGAAATGATTAATAGCAGTTCTATTAGCATAGGTGATATGGATGAAGTGGGTATGGGTTGGGTCTCTCCATGAGTTAGCAGACTGAACCAGAAAAGGGTAGATCGAACATAGACCTAAATCTGGCAAGTCATTTAATATCTCTCAGCCTGATCATTACCAGGGCTGACTTCATAGAGTGTCTATTAGAGTTTACATAAAAATAAAATATCAATGACAAGTATATGCATAGTAGATACTCAGCAAATGCTAGTTATTCTTTCACCGTTTACTAATTAACTTGATATTTTATAAATTGATAAATTCACTAGGGCAAACTTTGAAAAAGGATAGTCCAGAAAGAAGAGGATAAATTGAGAAGCATTGGAGGAAGAGGAATCAAGGCCCATGCAAGTGTAGAAAAGTTATATTGTGACTGCTTTTATCCCTTCAAAATTGTATTTTGGCTACCCCCTTACTTTGAATACTGAATATATTTTTGTGTGTAATTTATTTTAGAAGTATTTTGGTTAAAGACGCAAATATAAATATTTGTTCCTAGGAGGATTTGCAGCCTGTCTGCTTTGTTCCAATTTTGAGCCCAGCAGTTATTGATGACTTTAACAATCATAGCGGAACAGGTTTTAAAGCATCTGTTTAAGCATGCGATTCTATGATTTGTTAATTTTAAAGAAAATTTTTTTAAAAATTTAGCTTTTTCCTTCTTCAGTGCCTAAAATATTGATTATTTTAAAGTAGTGGGACTTTTTCATATCTGAAATATTCAATATATTATTTTTTCTAACATTCCTTCCAGATAACCTACCTATTACCCAAAATAGCAAGACCGCTACTACAAGAAGAAATACACATAGAATTTTTTGTATAAATTTTGTATGAGATTATTGGCATCCTTTTAGGCATATTCACAAACACTATTTCTTGACATTTTAAAACTGGGCACAATCCCCCATCCTGATTCATTCACAAACATTGCCAGTACTCCAATGAATTGTCTTTTTCCCCCTGACTTTGTTTGTTTGTCTTATTACAGTCGCTGTGGTAGCACTTTATTTATTTCTCTCCCTCTCCTGGGGCATCTGTAAGTCTGCACATTAATGAATAGATCCTACTCTACATTCTCCTTTCTAGCTCCCACTCAAAAAGAGAACTTAGATTTTCAACACAATCTAGGCGGTGTATGAGTGTTTTTTTCCCTCAAGTCAGATTTCAAAAGTCATAAGTGAAAGTAAAAATTTCCGGGAAAGGAGCCATATAAATTACTTCATCGTTTAAAAAGAAAAAAAAAAAGAAGAAGAAGAAGAAGATAATAAACTAGAGGTGCTGAAAAACAGAAATCATCTGACCGGGTAGGACATGGGCGGAGGAGGGTGTGGGAGATTGAAAAATCTCTCTGGAAAGAGCCACAGCTAATTTTGGTTGACTATACCTCCTGAGGGAAAAAAAAATAAAAACTGACCTCTACTGTAATAAGGGCAATTTGGACTTTACTGTATAAGGAAAGGGAAAGCACTTAAATCCTAGAAAAGGATCTTCATGATGCTTTTGGTACCCACTTGCATGGAGCCTCTGAGAAATAAGGTCGTTATCTCTTTGCTTAGGAAGGTTTAGGCTCTTATCCTGGCCAGAATCCTAAGTGTAGACTTACAGATCCCTTTTGTACCGTTTCGTTCTTGTGGTTCTGAAATTCTCATTAACATTGCTTTCAGGCTAAGCTTATTTCTGTCTACTGGGCTTCATAGAAAGTGGTTATCTCCCTGTTGCCGAACTTTTCCTTCCTAACCATGTGTTTTTATACTCTGAGAGCTAAGTTAGAATTTGGAAGCCAGTGAGAGATGCAGAAGACCATGTTCCACGTCTCTGGCTTTCCTATGTCAATCTTACCCACCGTGAGATCCCACTCATTTGAATAGTGCAGAAAACGTTTGGCTCTAAGCACATTCATGTCTTCCTATTGAAATCACTGAGTTGTTGGTGTGTCTCTAGAAGGGATTATAAGGAAAGGAAAGTCGTGCTAAAATGGGACACACTTTTTTTGTTTGTTACTGTGCCAGCATTTGACTTCATTCCAGTGATACTGACTTAGGTTCTGCCCTCTAGAGTTGTGAGAGATGAATGTTCTGTTATGTTAAGGACTCAGCTTGGGGTAATTTGTGACAGCGTTTATATGAAACTAACACAGAGAGTTTATACAGTGATATCACGGCATCTAGGTGAGCTCTGCGTACGTGATGACATTCCACAAATGTTCGCTTGCTTTCATAATGCTGTGTGTATCTGCTGATTAAAAACCAGAACTAGGGCGGCACCTGTGGCTCAAAGGAGCAGGGCGCCAGCCCCATATGCCAGACGTGGCGGGTTCAAACCCAGCCCTGTCCAGAAACTGCAAAAAATAAAAAAATAAATAAAAACCAGAACTAATACCAGGGCATTCAGCCTAAGGGTGATTAGTACTCATAACATTTTTCACAAATTTTCTTCTCAAATTCATGAAAGTTGTAGCTATGATGAAATGTGTAGTATGCACTTTAAATAATGTTTTAAATTGCTTAATTAATCTTTCTTTAAGCATTAGTTTTGTTATCAATAAAATAATTTGTAATAATTCAACAATGCCTAAGATTTGCTAACCACTACCATCAACATTGTGGTGCTAGCTTAGTGTAAGTTTGTTGACTTATGTTTACTTATTTCTACTAGAAGTTAATTAGAAGAAATAATTTCAATAGACTTAAAAAAAGAGTAGAAAAGAAAACTAAGCAGATAGTTGTAGAATGATGTTACGAATGCTTCCCACCGTTGATCCCTTGGTTGTATGTAAAACTATGACCTTTGCAGCAACTTGGATGAAATTGGAGATCATTATCCTAAGTGAAGTATCTCAGGAATGAAAAAGAAATACCATGTAATCTTTAATAATGGGGAGCTAATCAGTGGGCACACATGGGCACCAGGAAATCAAGAAAGGGAGCAGGGTAGAGGCAAAAACCTAATGATCATGTATAAGGTACACCACACAGGCGATGGGCACCCTGGAAGCCTGGACTTAAGCATTTTAAAAGTTATCCATCAAACAAAAACATTTGTACCTCCTTTATATTTTGAAATTAAAAAAATAATTTATAACACCAGGGGAATATTGAGGAAGCCGTTAATAGCCTGAGGGGATTGGGATGATTCTCAGAGCAAGCTCCGCCATTGGAGTGGAAATGAAAGGAGAACTCAGCCACACTCTGACCAGGTTCACCCTGATGGACATTTCAGGCTAAAGAGCAACATAGACCAGGTACAGAGGTCTATGAAAACTGAGGCTGTATGTGGGATTATTCTCTATTCTTAGAAAACTAGATCTTAGATCTTAGCATGCATGGCAGAAATCTACTGAGAAGTAGAAGTTGCAGGCATTTTGTTTTTTCTTTCATCTCAGCTCAATTACCCTTCCTGCAATCTTTGAATACCTAAAAGAGCATTAGCATCCTAGTAATCTTTTAAATTCTATGTTATTAGTAGTAAGTATAGTAATAATTCATACTTAATCTCTCTTGTTTGTGTGAGTCTTATAAATTTTGTTTATAAGAAAAATCAGGAAGAGAGAATATATATTTTTCTTTGTTTTTAAGAAAATAGATTTGGTGATATGAAGAGAGGGTAATCATTGGGTAAACTTGCATTTTAATTTAGCTCCAGCTTTGAATTTTTGTGTTAGTTTTCCGAATGAGTGAATGCATCCTCTTCCTCTTCCAATGAGCGTGACTTATGAAAAATATTCACACAAATCTTCAACCTGACATTCACATTCTGAGTCTGACTATTTTCTAATAATTCCTAACATCCAAAAATTTGAGAGGCCAATTATTATTGAAATGATCCTATTCTCTTTAGCGTGTTTCTCCAACAAGAATCACCGCTCACCTTGTCTTTTGTTGACTGAATAGAGGTTTTCATACTACATTGTTGCTTTTTCCTATTCTCAGGGGTGATAATGAGCTGGTTCTTCCATTACTTTAACATATACTCAGGGCTCACTCAAGACAGGCTGCTGGCCACAGGTAAACCTCACACCTCCTGTATTACTGGAGCAGGCTCTTGACTTTCTAGCTTGACTCATAAACCTCATGTTCTATGCTCCCTACTCTAGCCTGTGTGGTTTTTCTAAAATGCTGACCTGAACATCCCTGATTTTTCTAATCCTTTGGTTTAAGTTCTAATCTGAGCTTCTCATCCTTCTCAGAACTCTTTAACATGATTTTCATTGTTCTTTGGATCCCTGCATCCTCTGTGTAGCCTTCCCTGCATGTGGGAACTTCCTCACGGTAAACCTTCTCTTGCTTTATCTTCCATGCTCTTTATGCCCATGTTCTTTTAACCCAAACGACACTTTCTCCTTTCATTCTTTGCCTAATACCTACTCCTTCTTTAAGTCTTAATTTATGTTTTACTTTTTGTAGAATGAATTTTCGAATTTCTCACTGGTTTAGAGAGATAGACTCCTGTTAGATGTTCTCAGAGAGTTCTGTAATTGCCCATTAAAAATATTTTTTATGGTAGTTGTTTCCTCTGCTTTTCTTTCTCACTGTTTTCCCTGAAGGCAGGATTCACATCTGCACTATCACTTGTTGTGAAAGACTGGAAAATATGCTACGAATTCCTCTCATGCGAACCTTTCTTAAAATTGATATTATACCTCATCTCCACCCATTTCACCTGAGTTTGACTGTGACTTGGTTTAATTTATACGGAGATGATAAACTTGTGCTTTAAGAGGTATTATGGCATACAATCTGAAATCTTTCTACTATGACACCCCTAAGAAAAGAATGTGGAATGAGTGTCAGCCAGCACCAGCTCCAGACGTGCTCATGAGAACATCTGTTTCCTCTTGCTGAACCAGCAGGCAGAGTCTCCTCAATAGAGTCAACAGAAGAATTCTCACCAGGCAGTGCCCCAACCGTCCTAGATATGGCCTGTTGTGATTGCAAAGAAAGAAGCACTGAATTCCAGGGGGATCAGTCTACAGCATTTATTAGGGTAACTTAGTTACAAAGGAGTCTGCATGTGTCCTCACAATAGACAGACAAATAAGGTATGTTTTACCTGGCAGGGTTAACAGAGAGGTCAAGGGATAGTGTATTCATGGGCAAGACAGAGAAAAAAAAGGAGAGGAAATTGGAGGATCCTATAATATCTGAGACTCTTGAGTCACCGTCTAGCCTCCAGGCACCTGCACCAGCCTCAGTGACCCGAGGCAAGACCAGTTTAAACTGCTCAGCCCCAGAATGAGTAAATATGATTCTTGTTGTTTTGACCCTCTAAGTTGTGGGTGGTTTTCCCTCAACACATAGTACATATAGTTGTTGTATTCACAGTGTCTATCACAATTTCCTGGCATGTAGTAGCATAAAAATTAATCAGTCTTCTGATTGTTCCTGATGAACTTGATTCCATAAATAAAACCTGGCCTACGATGCCAGGGGTACATGGAATGCTCATGTATACCCAAGACTTCTGCTACTTATTTACTTTCAAAATCTGTTGTATAAAAGACAATTTTACTTCTAAACAATGATTATTTCCCTAAATATTATATAAAAGGAAAAAATATGATTGTGAAAAAGCTACTTATTTCTAGGAAAAGTAACTTTAATAGTTTGGAGAGTCAAACCAGTTAAAATTTTTCTAAGATGCTATAAATTAAATAGAGGCATGACAATTATAAAGGATTAGATGGAAATCCCAAAAATTTTGAAGGTTTTTCCATTCAGACTACATTACAAGTAATTTCTCACTTCTCTTTAAATAAGAATTCTTGGAAGTGTATTATGGGTGGTGTTTATTCAAGAAGAGTGACTCAGAAGTTCTACTCAAAAAAAAAAAGTATTAGCCTTATAGCAAAAGATTCTCAAACAAATGTCGACATATAATTTCAGATTAACAGAATGTTTAAGTTATGCCAATATCGTGCTTTTATAAGCTCTATTTTAATAAAATTTTCCAATTAACCAATCATCTACAATCCCAATGATGTCATCTAGGATATCTGAGTTACTAAATGCATATGGATAAAATGAATGAATGTAAGTGGAAAGAATTTGGGGAAAGGTAAATAGCTTTCCTGATTGTGACAAACTGCACACACAAAATAACATTAGCATGAAATGTCATGGGTTTCCTAAATAATATTAGATGATTTTGAATAACAGAGCTATAGATCATGACAAGAAATGGTGTATTGAAGTGTTTGCAGAAACATGTATTAGAACTCTACATAGAGAGCTCTCAATATCAAACTAGGGAATTTAATATGGATTCTGTAAGTCAGGAGAAGCCATTGTTGATTTTTGACATGTGGAGTATAATGGTCCGGCTCTCAACCATATTCACTAAGACACCACTAGCCATGTTATGCAATATGAGTAGGAGAGCCAGAATAGTCCAGTGGAGGGATTTGGACCATAATCCAGGTGAACGATGATGAAGTCCTGATGAGTTAACTGTTTCTACAGATGTAGTAAAATAACAAAGGAAAGTAGAGGAAAACTTTTCTAAGCAGAGGACTTCTGTTGTCCTTGTCTGGCACCCTCAGTCCCAAGGCAGAGTTGCCCTAATGCCAGGAGGGAGAGAAGCTTCAGTACTGGAGAAAAATCTAACAGCTGCCTTCCTCGATTTTGGAAATTAGATGATATTAGCAACCCTGCAGATTGAAATACTCCCTGCAAGTTAGACCTGGAAGGGATTCAAGGGATGCAGTCCCAAACTCTCAAGTTAGTTTACATTAAGAAGGCTTTGTGCAAGTACCTCGTTGATCATATTTTAGAAGTTCCCAACAAAATACAAAATTAGGATTTTAAAGATATCCAGGCTGTGATCAGAAAACTAGGTACCATTGGTTAAATCTGTATCTTTCATAAACTACATAAAAACCAAAAGCTGTGCTTTATTCCTGGACTTAGAAAAAGTAGTAGAATCGATTCATCTATTCAGTGAGTGTACATATATCTCTTCTTCCACACAGGAAGCTTGGAAACATGCTATGGCAGAGAGCACGATGTAGAAAAACAGACCATTTTAAGCCAGGAAACAGAAAAGAAAGCAGACAATCACATTAAGAACAATTTTAAAAAGAGGACTTGTGAATTATTAGTAAGAAGAAAGTTAGATAAATTGAATCAAACATTAGAATTTTTCTTCTATTAATCACTAAAAAGGTAGAATATTTTTCTCTCTCGTATGGTATGTGAATACTAATACTGCCATTGCTTGTCAAGAACAATCATAATAGAGGTATTTAAATATAGCAAGAAGTCAATGGATTTCCTAATTATGAAATTATTTAACATAAATGTTAGTATCTTAGAGTTCTCCTGAGCAGTAATCTTTCCCAGATATCAAAATAACCTGAAAAGTCAATTGTCTGTATTTTGTGACAATAGGCTAGGTACCCTCATACAGATAAACAATTTACACATTTAAGGATGCTATTTTGAGTACCATACTTAATGTTGCACACTTTAGTGAATCTTGATATTGCATTTTATAGCATTTAGTGGTTTTATTTTATTTCTTCACTTATGTTATTTACGAACCAAAATCCTATCTTGGCAAGACTAGTAATTTTAGAAACCTCACTGGAAATGGTTCAGTGTTAATTTTGTTTAAAGGAAGACTCGTAAATGATAAATGCATTGGGATATAATAACCTCACACTTTCATCAATCATATTGTTAAATCAAATTGCAAGTGTTGCATTAATGTGATAAAATGCTTTCTCTCCTTACTTTTTCATTTAGTCATTTAGGAACTGAAATCAAATGAGAAAATTGGGCCCCAGTAAACAAGATCGCAAAATGTTTAATCTATAGAACAATAAATTAAAAGCAAAAGATTGATTATTTATCTTTCAAGTCTAAAATTATGCAGAGAATCTTGGTGCTGCATTGCATATAGGTCAACTGTGGAAGAATAATTGACTCACAGGTTGAATTTAATTATGCTTAACATTTCTGATAGTTCAGGTTGTATTGAAAAGTTTGTTAGGATTTGAGTCCCTTATGTCCATACTATCACCAGTAAAAAGGAATATTCTTGACTTCTGACATACTTGTCTCCTCCCATTATACATGTTCTGATAAAGAAAATTATTACTTCAGGGCGGCACCTGTGGGTCAGTGGGTAGGGCGTTGGCCCATATACCAAGGGTGGCAGGTTCAAACTTGGCCTGGCCAAACTGCAACAAAAATAACAGGGCAGTGTGATGGGCGCCTGTAGTCCCAACTACTGGGGAGGCTGGGGCAAGAGGATCACCTAAGCCCAGGAGTTGGAGGTTGCTCTGAGCTGTGATGCCACTGCACTCTACCGAGGGTGATAAGGTAAGATTCTGTCTCTACAAGAAAGAAAGAAAGAAAATTATTACTACCACTCAGTCTTGAGACATTATTCTAAATATGTAGTGTTCAAATGTTGATAAACAAAAAGACGCAGGAAAAAAAATCACTGTGGAAACTCTTATCATTTATGCAAAAACCTTTTTAATTAAACACTCGCCCACTCCACAAGGAATAGACATGGCAGGTTTTATTACCCACTCCTGCATCGTATCCGGATAGAAGGTTATGATGCTTTACAGGAAATGAGCCGGGTCATAACCCACTTAGGTAGATTATGTAAGTAGCAACAACAGAGAAAGACAACTCCTTGCTCTACAATGAATTTATGTTAAAACAGCAATTATAATCTGCAATGCAGATATGAAAGATGATAGCTGACATCTAAAAGCTCAGGTTGTAGAGTCCCATTGGCCTGTGTTCCCGCATTGTCGTGCACATATTAGCACTCTAACCCTAGGCAAATTATCAAATGTCCCACAGGTGTTTGTAAAACACAAATAACAACCATTCCCTAAGGATCAGATGAGGATTAACTGACATAATTAATATATATGAGTTGCCTGGCATACGCTTTGCCACAGAGGCGAGAAGATGTAAATGCTAATTCTCCTTCTTACTTTTCCTTCAGGAGAGTCACAAACCCCTCAAAGCAGAAAGCGAATCTCTCACTGTAAGGGAAGATTCTGCATTATACCAACGTGGAAAATATCATTGCGATTATTGCTTCACGTGTTCAGTGGATTTTGTTTTCTTCCTTTGGTCTCTAGTATATTTGGGCAATTGAAAAGAATACCATGTACTCTTTCATTAACTGTAGTAAATCAGAGTTCACCAATAGCTGTGACCCCATGTGGAAAACATTTTCAAATTCCGTAAAGATTAACAGTGAGATCATCTTTAATACTGTTCTGATAATAGCGTTACAAAAGAGCTGGTGCAGATAAAAAATGAAATATTTTTACGCCTCATGCGATTGTTTGGGTAGCATTAATCTTCTTGACTTAGGAAATACGGCCTCTGTTTTTCTACACAATTTTCAAGGTTATGAATGAGGCAACCACTTCAACTTTCACAATCATTGCTGTGGTTGTGGATTCACACTGTGTGTGCTTTAACTCTCACTGCCCGTCAGGTCTGATGTGTATAAGATAATTTTAAAAACTTTTCAAATTACAGTTTATTCTACACCAAATAGGATGCCAAGAGTTTTATTATTCATTCTCTTCTTGATCTTTAGTGAAACTCTCCTTTCGTACTTTGACTGACTTTAGAGCTGTTTCTGGTCCTACCCCCCAATACACTCTCAATAAACCATAAGAAGAGAGGGGAAAGGGACAAGGACAGTGGGGAGATAAACCAAGGGTATGAGAGCGTTCACTCGGGAAAGAGTAGCATAATTCCACTACACATAGCACCCAAGACCTTTATTTAAGTACTAAGTTACTATCACAGTGTAGTAAATATTTACCATATACACAGGGCTAGAAACTCACAGACAAATGCATCCCAATTCTTAGAGTTTTAGTGTCTAAGTTAGGGGATTCTAGCTAAGATTCCCTTTTCATAGACACAAATGAATCATCTCCTTAGTAAAAGGTTTTAGACTCATACTTATCCTAGCTTATGCTTCCCTCCTAAGGTAGTGGAAAAGCAGCTTTAGCTCTAAGAAATGTACACGTAAATGTGACAGAAAGTGTTACATGGTTAAAAGTATGAATTAAAGGTATTGAAGATGTTCAACATTATTGCATGAGTGAAAAATTATATGTCCTTATGCAGCACAGTTATTGCATACTAGTTATCTGTCCTTTGTAGGTTACAATTTATCTACTTGTGCATTTCATTGTTTGCTTCCTAGTTTATTATAGCAAAACAAGACTTTTCTTGGAGGTTTTTCCTCAGATACTTTCTTTTCTCTTAACACTTAACTATACAGTTTTTCTTAGGTCCTCTCTGTCCCTTCACTTGCTCTTTCATTTTTCAACTCTCTTCTTTTTCTTTTCTTCTTTTATTTCAGATTTAGATGGTGACTAGCGCCAAGTCCTTGAGAAAAGGCAAAGACACAAATGATTCCAGTACACTTGCAACAACAATTTCTCTGCTCATAATATCTCTTTTCATTAATTCCTAGTGCTGACTTCCTTATTTCATCTTGGACAATAATGACTAGTGCTGAGTTACTTATTTTATTTTCAACAAATGAAGACAAACATTTTTAAGTGAAAAAGAAAATTGACCACAATCTGATCGTAGAGTCTGCCAAGGTTAAAGGGGCAAATAGTATAGATACTATCATTTTCATTATCATCATTATCTCTATTTGCCATTTTTGATGCAGACTGCAGGAGATTACAGAACTTGGCTAAGTTTGAAAACCAATATGTGGAAATACATCCTATAAGCCCAAGAAGTTTGAAGTCTGTGTTTTTCATCCGTTATGATGTGGTAGCCACATATTTTCTTCATACAGCATAGCAAAAGGCCCCAGGGATAGGTTTGTTGTGTGATATACTGATATGTACATACTTTCATGAAAGATTGCTGGATTATTTCTAGGATGGCTGCACCAATTTGTATTCCCAACTATAGTTTTTGAGTCCTAACTACATCTATACTCAGAACTTAATTTTTCCCACTTTACATATTTTGCCAGTTCTTGTTTATAAAATGGAAATCAACATTCTTAATTTATATTCATCTATTTTATAGTATGCTTATTGCTTCAAAATACGTATTTGTAATTTTGTTTTTTCTCTCTGTGAATTTTCTATTAATATTATTAAATAATGAAACTGATATAGATCACATAAGGCATTATTGATAAATAGTAATATCTTTGCATTTATCCCTCTTATTATTATTGCCACACTTAGCATTATTTTCTTTTTGATATCCTTTATTTTCTAGAGAATTTGGAGGCGTTATCAGTCCCCTGCAACTTAGAAATCCTATATATTTTATATATTTTCCCATTTTTTACCTATTAATTTCTTTTTGCCTATGATGCCCTTTGGTTAACACTTTATAATTTTGTCTGTTTGTTGTTTTTTACAATTTTGGGCCGGGGCTGGGTTTGAAACCGCCACCTCCGACATATGGGGTCAGCGCCCTACTCCTTTGAGCCACAGGCGCCGCCCAACACTTTATAATTTTGATGTAACAAATGCATTTCCTTTCTTTTCATAATGCATGATACACGATCTTATTTAAGAAATTCTTCTTCCCGCAGAATTCTAATAATATTCCAATAATTCTGTCATTATTGTAGGTTTTCCTTTCACATTTTGGTATTTCATCCATTTGAAGTTAATTTACAGGGCGTGATATCAGCACTGTTTCCCCATGTAATAAGACAATTTTCCAGCACCATTTACTAATTTGTTCATATTTATCAGTACAAAGACTGTATGTTTTTAGGCCATCACTCATTATCTTTGACAGTATTGCAAGACTGCAATGCTATCGTGATTAATTTGGGATTTTTTTGCCTTAATCTCTGGAACAAACATTTCCACTTCTTTGCTCTTCTGTTTTTTAAATGTTTTTACCTATTCACGAACTTTAAATTAAAAATAAAATTATTAATGTTTCTGAAGTCTCTTAAAAATACTGAAGTTAGATTAGAATTGCATTAAATTATAAGCAAAATTAGGATAACAGATATATTTACAATATTAAGTCATTTTAACTGTGAGCACAGAGTTTCTCCGTATTTAGGGAATATTTCATGCTTGTAATAGAATTTTATGCTTCCCTATATGTTATTCATACACTTTATTAAGTTGATAGCTGTAAAAAGCTTTAAAATCACACTCTTTTGGCTCTAAAGGTTAGATGATTATCTTGAATTATGTACATAATCATTGTAATATATAATTACATTGTGTACATAATCATTGAATTGTGTATCATAGTAATAGTTACAATTCTATAGTAACTAAAGTCACTTAGTTCCAAACCTGTATGAGTCATTTATTTTTCTTGATTTATTGCATTAGCTAGGAACTCCAGTTCTGTGCTAAATAGCTGTAGTGATAGAAGACAATCATAATGCTCTTGGTAACCTTAATAGTTTATCCATTGAGTATGATATTTACTGAGATTTTTAGTAGTATCTTTATAGATTATGGAAGTTTAATTCAAACCTGATTTTCAAAAAAATTATTCAGGATTTCTTTCTAAATCCTGAATTCTTTTTTTTAACTTCACAAAATGCTTTTTGTTTTCCTGTTCAAATGAGATAATTGCGTGGTTTATATCCTTTGACTCATGAATATAAATATTTACAATGTACAGATAACATCCCTTTTAAAGATGTAACTCCAAAACTCATGTTTTTAATGCCCTTGGACACTCGCCTAATAGGAGATAAGTCTCCTAATTTATCTTTTTCCTTCTGGTCTTGCTGCCCACTCTATTGCCCCATTTATTTGGGATGCTGCAATCAGTGTGTTCTTTCTAATATGCAAGTGCCGTGATGTCATTCTCTTTTGTACAACCTTTTAATAGCTGTCCTAGTTCTGAAGTGCAAACTCATTACTCTAGCATATAGTGCCATTTGTTACAGCCCCTCGGTTTTCTGCCTCTCTTCACCTGTGCCACTGTGGATTTATGAGGCTTCCTCCACGTGTCATCCTCTTCCCTGGACTTTTTATATTTATATTCTTTCCCTTGAACACTGGGCTTCTCTCTCACCTGCCCTAGTAATTTCCTACTGATAGTTGGAGTCTGAGTATAAATTCAGGAAGCCCTCCAATGAAACCAAATATATTCTCCTTTGTAATATCCATGACAACGTGAAGCAGTTTTTCATCTCCATTTATGTTTCTCTATTCTGTTTTAAAGTATAAGATTTGGGAAGGCAGGGACTCAATCCCCAGTACCTAACATGTCAGTTATAACACAACTAAGTTATACGAATGAGCAGAAAAATGAAACAAACATCAACGGAACAACATCAAAGGGCCACCCTCCAATAAGCATGCTGTTCTTCACTGCCTGTTTGTGCTTTATAAGAATGTGCTTCAGTGAATAAAAGGAAAAATTAATCCCAAGAAATCTCTTGATGAGAAACTAGACAATCAATATTTATTCCATCTCACTAGTGCCTTCTGTTAGCATCTGTATTTACAGCTTTTCCCTGCTCTGACATACAGCACTTTTATGTGTATGGTTTACTCAACTGGAGCTTGTCTTGTAGGGAGAGGACCGTGCGGCTCAGAAACGTGGTCGAAGATCCCTGGAGGTTACTTCTAAAGTAGTTCACTTCCTAAGCCCCTGTCACCACACAGAAATAATTATTTGTATGATTTATGTGCTCGCAAAGAACCTTTGTTCAAGATAACCTTTTCCAATCACTTTTATTATGTAACTGTCAAAGTATCTTGAGATTTGGGGTTTATCTCTGCCTCCGTGGAGTCTCCTTTGGTTTACTTACAGGTCTGGTAATTGATTTGATTTTTTATATGTAGGTCACAGTGTTGCTTTTTTCTTCCCTTTGTTCTAGACAATTTTATGGGTAATGTGAGTGGTTTGGTTTGATTGGTTTGGGTTGTACACAGGTAAACTGCCTGGATTTTCTGTTTTGAAAACATCTAGGCTGTTGCAGTGTGAAAATATGATGTAGACATCCACCAAATTGGAAGTAGAAAAAAAAGACTCATTAAAAATCTTTTAATGTTGAGTGGAAAAAAATTTATATGAAAATAATTATATTTATAGGAATAAGTCATATTCACATAAAATATTAAATTTACATACAATATTCTAAGATTAATACAAACCATTGTGCTACATTGAATAAGAAATATTTAAAGTGATGCAATAATTCATGTTCTTCAAAGAAAACATCTTTGCTTTTATGCCCATTTTCCACCAAATAAAAGAAAATGTCCTTAACAAATATTGTTCACAATACTCTGCATTTCAAAGGAACAATAACAATCCATTTGCAGTTCAGTTTTATGTGTATTGTTACTCTACTCAGTAGCTAAAAGCATAAATAGACATTGGAAAATGCTATTAAAAATCACCTTCTTTTATGTTTTACATTATCCATGTTAAGGTTATTTTCTTTCATTTTATCTTGATTCTATTTTTCCTTCTAATTCTAGATGAAGTTGTGTTATGGGTTTAATACAACATTATTATGACAACCACTTTCATTAAGGCTATATATATATATATATATATATATATATATACAAATATAAACACACATACACCTATCTATATATCATCATATTTTTCCATCTTCTATTTTAACGGATTGTTTTTAGAAAGTTTTGCAAAAATTATAAAGTTAATGAAAATATATATTTGAATTGATTTTAGAATTTGCATCCTAACACGACATTACTTTGTGAATGAACCTAAGGCCTCTATACTAAAATTTTGCAAGGCATTTTCTTACTATATCCAAAGAAAAGAAACACACTGAAGTGACCACTCCATGTGTTTAGATAACTATTTCAGAAAAGGATTTAGTATTCTAAATTGTTATATTTTAAGACAACCATAATTGATTTCTGTTTTCTATTCTGTTATGTATGTCTATTTCTTTCTTTTTGTGCCAATACCATGATGTTTTGATTACTGTGGACTTGTAATACAGCCTGAGGTCTGGGAGGGTGATGCCTCCAACTTCGTTTTTCTTACTAAGTATAGCCTTATGTGGGTTTTTTTCTGGTTCCACACAAAATGAAGTACTATTTTTTCCAGGTCTTCAAAATTTGATGTTGGTATTTTAGTGGGGATTGCATTGAACCTGTAGATTACTTTGGGTAGAATAGATATTTTGACAATGTTGATTCTTCCCAGCCAAGAGCATGGTGTATTCTTCCATTTGTTAGTGTCTTCGGCAATTTCCTTTTCTTAAGGTTTCAGAATTCTCTTTGAAAAATCTTCACTTGCCATCTGATCTTTGATAAACCAAACAAAAGCATACAGTGGGGAAAAGAATCCCTATTCAACAAATGGTGCTGGGAGAACTGCATAACCACGTGTAAACGACAGAAACTCAACCCAGACCTTTCACTCCTTACAAAAATTGACTCAAGATGGATAAGATACTTAAATCTAATACACAAAATGATAAAAATCTTAGAACACAGTGTGGGGAAAACTCTTCATGATGTTGGACTGAGGAAAGATTTTATGACAAAGACTTCAGCAGCCATTGCAACAACTACAAAAATTAAAAAATGGTACTTAATTTGCATGGCTAAGGACACAATAAGTAAAGGAAAAAGACAACATTCAGAATAGGAAAAGATATTTGCAGGGTGTCAATCTGACAAAGGGTTGATAACTAGAACCTACAGAGAACTCGTATTAATCAGCAGAAAAAGAGGAAACAATCACATCTACTTCTGGGCAAGAGACGTGAACAGAACCTTCTCTGACAAACACAGATGAATGGCTAACAAGCATTTGAAAAATGCTCATCATCTCTGATCATCGGAGAAATGCAAATCAAAACCACTCTGAGATATCACCCTGATGAGAATGGGCCATAGCACAGTCTCAAAACTGCAGATGCTGGCATGGATGTGAAGAGAAGGGAACACTTTTACACTGCTGGTGGAACTACAGACTAATACAGCCTTTTTGGATGAAAGTATGGAGAACCCTCAAAGAACTCAAATTAGACCTCCCATTTGATCCTGCAATCCCATTAGTAGGCATCTACCCAAAAGAAAAAAAATCATTTTATCATAAGGACATTTGTACTAGACTATTTATCACAGCTCAGTTTATAATCGTCAAAACATGGAAACAACCTAAATGTCTGCCAACCCAGCAATGGGTTAACAAACTGTAGAATATGTATACCATGGAATACTCTTTAGCCATTAAAAAAGATGGAGATTTTACATCTTTTGTATTAAGGTGGATGGAGGTGGAACACATTCTTCTTAGAAAAGCATCACAAGAATGGAAAAACAAAAATCCAATACACTCAATTCTAATATGAAGACAGTTGATGATCTAATACAAGTGGGGGTAGGGGAATGAGGGATGGGGAGGGGGAGGCAGGAGGAGGATGGGGATCGCAGAATATGGCACAGCTCTTGGGGGCAGGACACAATAACAAGAGGAACTTTACCTAACAAACGTAATCCGTATAACCTAATTCTTTGAACCCTCAATGAATCTCAAACAATAAATAAATAAATAAATAAATACATGAACAAACATTCATTGGAATTACAATTAGTGCCTGTATATGTGCATGTATGATTAGATGCTGTCAATTATTTTTGGAAATAAGCACATATGGTGCTTAAACTTTGTAAAAGAATTCACCCTTTAAATTCAAAATCTTTGTGCAGAAAACTAGAAGAAAAATATACCTTTTTTTCATTAATATGTGATAGCAATCTTAGTTCATTTCATGTGTCTATAAAGACATACCTGAGGCTGGGTAATTATTTTTATATTTTTGTTTTTTGAAACAGTCTCACTTTTTCTCCCTTGGAAGAGTGCTGTAGTATCATAGCTCACAGCAACCTCAGACTCTTAGGCTCAAGCCATTCTCTTGCCACGGCCTCCCAAGTAGCTGGGACTATAGGCACCCGCCACAATGCCCAGCTATTTTTAGAGGTGGGGTCTTGCTCTGGCTCAGGCTGGTCTTGAACCTGTGAACTCAGGCAATCTACCCGTCTCAGCCTCCCAGGGTGCTGGGATTATAGGCATGTGCTACCAGGATAATTTAGAGAGGGATAAAAGATGATTCTGTTTGACTTATGATTTAATGTCTGAAAAAGTTCAGAATTAGGCATTTGTATGTGCTAAAGGCCTCAGGCTGCTTCCATTCATAGAGGGAGGAAAAGGGAGCCAGTCTGTGCAGAGACCACATAGTGAAAGAGAGAGCAAGAAAGAGGGGATATTCCAGGCTCTCTTAACAACCAGCTCTTACAGGAATATAGAACTAACCCACCAACAAGCAAGGGCATTAATCAATTCATGAGATATCTGCTCCTATTATTCAAACACCCTACATTGGGCCCCAATTTCAACACTGCAATCAGATGTCAACAGGAGGCTTCAAAAGACATCCAAAGCATACCAATGGCCAAAAAAAAAAAAAAAAAAAAAAAGTCACTATCCTTCTATGACTGAAATTTTCAATGCCCACCTCTGCCACATTAGGAAAATTGTCTTCATTTAATAAATGATGCCAAACAAAACCGAATTACTGCTCAGGCATAGAGTTCTACCCAGAGTGCTTAATTCTGCATGCATAAACATATGGGTGGTATTTATTTTTACTGGTGGTAGGAAAGAATTTTCCCCCCAATTGAGTACAGTACCTGTAATCAACACTATTACAGCACTAAGTCGTACTGTGGCTATATTAAATTTAACATTTAAGGTTTAACTGTTTATGGAAGATTATATGGCTTAGGGCCTGTTATTATTTGTAATTGTTTTGAAAGACTCAGCTTTCGAGTTAGCGCACTGTGAGAACAGTAGGCACAAACCAGCATTTTCCTTAAAAACTAGGCATTACAGCTGCCTAGCACAAACACGAGTGTCCTTTGAGTCTTTGTTGTTTGTTTTCTGATAATCCTAAGGTGTGAAATATTCCCTTGTGAAGTGGTAAAATCCCTTTCTTTGTGTGGGAAAAAAAATACCCTGGTAAAATTGTAAAACCAATCATTATTTGGGCTTGACAAAATAAAGCATTTCTACTCAAATGACCTTTGTAAATCTAGGAATGTATAAAACTTTGGGGACATTATCCTTCTGGAATATGAATGACTTTACTTTTGATAAGATCAGAAAAGTATGTGGTAACCTGTATGGGAGTTCTGACCCTACATCTCATTAGCTATCAGTGAATGGCCACACTCTGTTGTATAATGATAATTATTTTTCAGGTTATTAGCACTCACTAATCAATGTCTTCATATTTATTTATAAGGGAAAAGGACTCTAATAATATGTATAGACAGTAGGAACTTGACCCTTTTCCCCATTTGTTCTGTGGAAATTAACATTTTTATTTATAAATATGTACTATATTTTCTTAAGATTCAGCTGGCTAATCAGCTAGTAAAATTTGTCTCTGATTCTGGACACACTTTAGTTTACCTCTCCTCCCATACAAACCAGAATGCAACATTGAATGCTAATTGGTCTAGCCCTCTCTAATAAGCCTATGACTGAGTTAATCAGGACATAGAAGAGTGGACTTGTATCACTAGATTATAAACTTTGGTGAAGAAGTTCCCAGCATTTACCATAGTCACGTTGGGCTCCTATACACGCAATTCAATTCAGCATTAAGTGAGGCTAATGTAGAGTCAACTATGAACAAGTTAACCAGTCCCACCAAATTTGCCAGAATTAGAATGACATGCCCCACCAAGATATGATTTGGTGATTCAGACAGAGCCTTATGACTAGAAAATGGTTAGTTAGATATTAGAACAGATTCAAATAAACAGATCATTCTCAAGTAATTCAGTATTTAAGATTCCAACTACTTGATTTGTATCTTTTATAAATTTGTATTATTAATAATATAGTTACAACATTTTATTTTTAACAGTTTCAGAAGACTGAAATACTATGTTACTCTTAGAGCACCTATGCATATTGGGTGATGATGATGTAACTATATGAACATTTAAACTACAAAAGATGTGACCTGTCCTTCAGGTTAAATGTTAAGCATTGGCAGTTTAATAAAGCCAGATGATAATTTATACCACCAGGACTCTGCCACTGGAACCAAATAACATTTTCAATCAGTCATCCTTTGATCTGGGCTTTGACTCCTTACAAAGATTGTGATATGTGTATTTGGTGTTCAGCATAAACATATTTTTATCATTCCATGGTTGAAATAAATTTATCAACTGATCTTTGAAACTTGAAATACATTCTTATGAGGCTGGAGTGATATTATTTGTCCCCTTGAAATAGTGTCCAAAGAAAACATAAGAACCATTTCTTATCATGCCTAAATAAAAGAATGATCCTGCCTTTTCTACTGTCTAATATTTCTAGGTTGGAAAAAATAGCATGATAGATAAAATGCATGTGTAAGAAGCAGGTCACTACATTCCCTCAGTATAGATATAACTCCCTAAGAATCTACTTGTTCAGTTAATGGCTTTATTGATGTATATTGTTGCTCTTTTGGGCATTTGGCTCACGTGTTTATTTAACAGATACATAAAATATGGTTGCCTGCTACATGGCAGACACCAAGTTGTAATGGTACCAGATGGCACAAATTTTGACCACATCTTAGTGAAATCAAGGAAGTGAGCTTGATGGAAATTGCACTGGGTGGAGAGGGGTAGTGGAGTAGTGTTCTTGAATTTGTATCTAGTCCCAGCTTTCAAATATGTATTATTATGAATGTTTTAACATCCATAAGTTTATTATTGTGGTGATACGCTACTGGTAATGGAAAAATCATAGAAAGTAAACTACATGTGATGTGGTTTCAGAAGTGACAATGTTTATACTTGGAATCATACAAAATGTGACTCTAACCATATCCTTGGAAAAAACATGATTTTCAAAATATGACTGTATTTCTTCTCTCAAAGTCTAATTTAGTTTTAAGTGAGAGTCTTCTAAAGGAAATAGATATCATAGTAAAATATGCCCCCCATGAAGGGCTCTTACCACTTGCAATGGCTACTCCAAGAAGAAGCCATCTGTGCCAGTGGAAGTAGTTGTCTGTATTCTCAGTGGTGCAGCCGATAGCCCTGAGACTCACGTTCTGGCACCACCATTTAGTGCTGCCAGGAGCGCTGTTGGCTGCACCCTGCCCTATAAATGCATTAGCATAGGATGCCTCAACATTTCTCTAAGGTTCTTCCAAATTCTTGATACAACAAAGTCTCTTCTGAGTTCTCTGTTCCGTGCCACATTTGAAGAATGTCTCTTATGTAGTTTACAATAGGGAAATATCATATTGAGAACATATTTTTCCTTTGGTAATTTAACCATAGTTTTCTTTACTTAAATGTGTTTATTTTAGCTGCTTTGAAGCTTTAAGGTTTCTTTGAGCTGAATCTACTTAATAGTTCTGTCTGTGGAGTGTCCTGAGTATATATTTCCCATTCTTATTTCTTTGTGTGCCTACTAATTTGGGGTTGAAAACTGGACATAGTTGATAATACATTTTGGACACTTCCCCCCTGGATGATGATCTGTGACTCCTATTGGTAAGGCCATAGAGTTCTGTTCTGGTATTTCCTACAGCTATACCTACAGGGGCTAAATGCCCTTGGCTAGAAAGCCACAGTCCAGACTAGAATTTCCTCTGTATTCTTTTGACTTTGGGCATTACATAGCACATTTAAATAGCTTAGTATTTTTAATTTTTCTTCCAGTTTATAATTGTTATTTGTGGAAGACAAAACCACTTCATTCTTCTGCTATTATAAGAAACATCTCTGTTCTTTGGGTTTTTATTCATAGGTTTTTCTCTATTTATACCTAGACTCAGCCATCAATACATCAATGGAGGAGGGAGCAAGGGGTCAACTGCTAGTAACTTTGCTGGTTTCAGAATTATCTTTCCAGTCTGAAGGCTATCTGTAAATTTGAAAGAAGCCAGTTCCCTACATTTGGGGGATGAATTATTTCCCATAAGTCACCATTGTTCTCCTGCAATAAACTCCTGGCAGATTGATTTGCTTCTCCAGTCTATGTATAAGACCTGGCAAAACTTAGAGGAAAATAAACCAAGGATTAAACTTGGTTTATCCTACTCTGTCTTCACATCTACCTTCTTTTAAGTCTAAATAAGGTAAGTTTTCTTAGATTTCATTGCTAGGTCAGTGGGATATACATATATTTTTTTTTTCATTTTTCTAAAAGAACTAGAATCTCTAGTTTGTTTTACTTTTGTCTGATACCCATAGAAAAAAGTAAGTTTTAAACTTATGTAGTTAGTCATTGAATTGGTGACAGATCTATTTCCTTTTAATAAATACCCTTTTGGCTAAAAACTTTATATTGGAAAAATGAAAGATTAAAACATTTTCTTTCTTTCTTTTTTAAATATGGGAAGATACACTGCTGCTTTGGTATTTCCAGAGAAAGAGCAGCACAAAAGATGCTGTTCTTGTGATTTTTCTGTTAGATCTCTGTAGAGATTTTAAAGGCAAATGTTAGGAATAAGAGCCCCTGCCGAGGCAAGGTATCATAAAGGACGTGGCTGACTCCAGGCATACTGCAGCTGCAAAAACATCATTTGTGCCCACGATAATAGTGTAGATCATTACACAGACGTTTTAAACAGCACTACCTATCCTAATGAACACTGGGTTTTTCAAAACTAACAAATTAGTAAGAGGAGATCTTTCAAATTTCATGATTTAGTACCTAAACATCATGATTTAGTAAATAGTTCAGTATGGGTAAGATGATTGAATAAAAACAGAATGTTAAACTATAGATTTTATATTATTATGTAAGATATTGAATTTATTGCAAAAATGCAATGAATTCGTATATATTTTCTAATAATATGTTGGAAAATGCCATCAAATACAAATATATATATATGTATATATATACATACATGTATATATATATATATGTATATATATATATATTTTTTTTTTTTTTTGCAGTTTTTGGCCGGGGCTGGGTTTGAACCCACCAACTCTGGCATATGGGGCTGGCACCCTACTCCTTTGAGCCACAGGCACAATCCAAAAAATATATATATTTTTTAGAACTTCAAAATGTTCAACAATTTTTTTTTAAATATTGCTTCAAGGAAAAACAAAATTGAATTGCCTCCTTCATCTCTCTACCCTCACTTCCAAGGATAAGGGTACTGAGGTACAGCTCAGAGAGAGGAACTGTTTATACAGTTCAGAACAGTACTCAAGTCACAACACGCCTCTGTGGGCTCCTCACAGAGTTGAAGCTCTTTGCGCATTTGGTTTTTTCCATCAGACAGCAGCAACCCTTAGAGGTAATTTGGGAGAAGGTGAGTCTGATCTTTACCGAGCTTTCAGTGAAGCAAAAGTGATAGCCTCAGAGGCTTTGGAGGTAGGCTAAGGACTAAACAGAAAGCTTCATTAATCAATATTTTTAAAACTTGATGCATCTATTTCTAATAAGATATCCCTTACATGCAAGTATAATCTTTTCTTAAAAATTACCATTCACGAAAGAGAATTCCTTTCCCTAGTAAATAAAAGAGTAATAAAAACCTTTATGAAATACGCCATTTACAACATACTTCTAACATGTTTGCATATCTTTGAATATTATTACTTTTCTTCATAAATAAACCCACACCAATAGTGTATACAGTTCGTATCAGTGGCTGACGGTTTTCAGTTTGTCAGAAGATTTCATTTTTGTTCTAAGCCTTTTATTTTTATGATTTTCTGTACCTTTTATCACTAGTAAAAATAATTTTGAATTAAAATTTTGACCTATTGTGTGAAAAAAATAAAAGGAACTTTCCATACAATGTTTAAAATGTTTAAATACTATTACTTAAACAAAGATTGAGGCTCAGCCAATGCCTTATAGATGTCTGGTAGGCAGCACTGTAGTGAAATATCTCATGTACACAGTGGTTAATTTTTTGTGTATAGAATGTATATAGGTTCAGGATGTTGAATAATTGGGAATCGCTCATACTATTTAATAAATTTGTGGATTTCTATAGGCTAAATCGAAATATCTTTGAGTCCTCAGGCATAATCCATGAAAGGAAAAATGCACTTTACTATGTCAATATGTTCCTTTGTTTTTTAAAATTTATTTTTTATTTTAAAATATTAATTAAGGGTACACGTGTTTTTATTACTTAGATATATAATGCTGAAGTCAGGGATTTTGCTGCGCCCATCCCCAGAATAGTGTTCATGTTATCCAACAAATATGTTTTTATCCCAAATATGTTTTATACTGGTTTCTCATGTCCTTTATATCACTTTGTGCCCGTGTATACCCATCTATTAGCTTCCACTTATTTGTGAAAACATAAGGTGTATGGTTTTCCATTCCTGAAGTACTTCACATAGGATGATAAACTCTAGTTCACTCTACATCGCTGCAAATGACATTATTTTGTTTATTTTATGTCTGAGTAGTACTTCATGGGGTGTGTATGTGTGTGTTCACATTGTTTTTATCCACTCATGAATTGTTGGGCACTTAGGTTGTTTCCACATCTTTAAAATTGTGAATTGTGCTGCAATAAAGATTCAAGTGCAAGTATCTTTTTGATTAAATGACTTTATTTCCTTTTGGTGGATATCCAGCTGTGGGATTGTGTATTGATGGTAGGTCATTTACTTCTTTGAGGAACCACCATACTATTTTGATAGAGATTGTACTAATTTGCAGACCCACCAACAATGGGTCTTTCTTTTTGTCTGTATCCACTCCAGATCTGTTGTTTTTTGACTTTTTCATAATAGCCATTTGGATAGAGATAAGGTCTCTCCTTGTGGTTTTAATTTTCATTTCCCTCATGATTAGTGAGGGAACATTTTCTCGTATGCAGTTTGGCCATTTTCTGTTCATGTCACTTGCCCACTTTTTGATGGAGTGGTTTCATTTGTTTCTGGCTAATTTGCTTGAATTAATTGTAGAGTCAGGATATCAATCATTTGTCAGTTGTATGGTTTCCAAATATTCTCTCCCATTCTGTAGGTTGTCTATTATGTCTCTTGATTATTAGTTTGTTTTTTTTTTTCTGTGCAGAAAGTGTTTTAGTTTAACTAGATTGCAATTTTCTATTATTATATTTGCCTTTGGGATCTTAATCATAAATTCTTTTCCTAGGCCAATGTCTAAAATAATTTTTCTTACTCTTTCTTCCATAATTTTTTATGGTTCTATGTCTTACAGTTAAGTATTTAATCTACCCTGAATTAATTTTGGTATATGGTGAAAGATATTTATCCTATTTCATTCTTCTTCATGTGGCTATCCAGTTTTCCCAGCACCATTTATTGAGTAGGGCGTCCTTTTCCCAGTGTATGTTGTTGACTGTTTTGTTGAAGATCAGTTGATTATAGGTAGATGGTTTTATTTCTGAGTTCTCTTTGTTTTTAGCCTATAGAACTTCTTTAGACATACAAGTATAGACCCCAAAATCTTTAGCACCAGATGTAATATTATATTGCCATGCAAGCTCAGAAATAGGTGAAGTTTAGTTTCATTATTACTGACGTCTCAAGAGAACTATCTCTGAGGTCCTCCTTGAAATAAACATCAGCCTTGTTCCTACTCCATACGCCACTGTTAGCCCTATGTTTATTATGAAAATTTTTTTTTTATCAGACTAAGCACCTATAAATTTAGGCGGGTAAATTCTGCACTTTAGATTTATAAGACTGTTGCATTTGAGTGCTTAGTGCAAATTTCAAAGTGAATAACTTGTTTAACATCAATTCTTTAAGTAGTTGAATATTTTTTAAAGAAAGGCAGTAGAATAGTAGTTATAAATTTTGCTTGTATTTTGTGATATTGAAAAGAACTGATTGCTGTATACCTGGAAGATATGAAAAAAAATCAGCATTATGTGATGGAAATAAAATTACTATTTCAGAAGCTGTTCATGCATTGACAAAGCATATGATAGAGTGGAAATATCTAATACCTTTGTCATCTCTATTTTATTTCAGTAAAAGATATTAGAATAGTAGCCTGAATGTTTTGAAAATGTGTTATTTTTATGTTCTTCCAAGTACTAGGGAAGAAGAACAATTTTGTTTACTCCCATGTGGCTCAAATTTGATTTGAACTCACAGCAGAGTTTACGCTGATGAATAGCTTTTCATTGAACATGAATAAATTGAGAAATTCAGATTAGTCAGCCAATTTTTCTCCATAATTTAAATTCTAGAGAAGAAGCATTTAGCAAAAATAGAACACAAAAGGTTGTGCAGTTGATTAATTGCACCTGATGACTCGCTGAATTAATAAAACTGTTAATGAACTAGACAGACACCAAAGCTTCTTTTTCACTATCTATAAAAATGCCTTTAAGTAAACAAACAGATACGCATCATTGGCATCTAAAAAGAGAAAGTGCTTTGTTTAATTAATAGGCAGACTGACACGGTGTTATAGATAAGTTCAAGCTTTCAAACATATATTTTCTCACAGTACAGATATTCATTTTTATATTTGTCATTTTATTACTAGATGTTTCTAATAATTAAAATTAAAAATTCAGACATACTCTCTATTTATATCTGAAATCTCTGATACATTTCCATATTAAATATGCACATACTTAAATATATATTTTAATATATAGATTTATATGTTTATATAAACCTGTATATCATGTGCCCCTTATATGTTTATATAAACCTGTATATCATTTACCCATAATAATTAAAATGAAAAAACTATTCAAAATACACGTATATGTATATTTATGTGTGTGTGTATATGTATATATCTGATATATATATATAGGAATAAGGAAAAACACACACATCTATTTAAATGTTCTTTATTTTTTGCAAAGCTCATCCCTTTAAAAATTTCAGATTTTAGCAATCCCACCAACAGTGTAAAAGTGTTTCCTTCTCTCCACATCCGCGCCAGCATCTGCAGCTTTGAGATTTTGTGATGTGGGCTATTCTCACTGGGGTTAGGTGATAAAACTAATGCAGCTTCTTTGGAAAGAAGTATGGAGAGTCCTCAAACAACTCAAAATAGATCTTCCATTTGATCCTGCAATCCCATTACTAGGCATTTACCCAGAAGAAAGAAATCATTTTATAAGGCAATTGGCACTAGATTGTTTATCACAGCTCAGTTTACAATCACCAAGAAGTGGAAACAACCTCAATGCCCATCAGCCCAGGAATGGATTAATAAGCTGTGGTATATGTATACCATAGAATACTATTCAGCCATAAAAAAGATGGAGACATATTTAATCTTTTGTACTAACTTGGATGCACTTGAAACACATTCTTCTTAGTAAAGTATCACAGAATGGACAAGCAAGTATCCAATGTACTCAATACTAATATGAAGCCAGAAGATGATCTAATACATGCCACGTAAGAGAAAAACTCAATTCGATTCAAGATGAAGGGATAGGCAAGGAGGGAGGGAAGGGGAAGTGGGTAGGGAATGGGTATGATCCCACTTAAGGAGCACAATGTAAGTGTATGTGGCACTTCTGACTGAGGGACACGACTACAATACAGACTCTTCCTAACAAATGCAAACATGGTAACCTATTTGTACCCTCACAATAAACTGAAATAATAGTAAAAATAGCTGACAAAAAAGTTTCAGATTTTTTACATACATGAACATGATTTTATATTCATATAGGCATAATTATGTAGGGTATGTTTTAATTTTGCTATAGAGAAAGCATTTCTAGAAGTGTTCTTAATCTTACAGAAAAGTTTTTCTCTGTAAGTGTTAAATGTATCTTCTATTTCTTTAATGCATTTATTAAATACTCTAGGTCTTATTATTGTAATGCTAATTTTTTTCATAGTTTATTTTTGACTTTATTTTTTAAGACATTAATCCTTTACTATTTAGGAACCAAACAAACCGTTTTCCTAGCTACATTTTTTATATATAAGAACAGGATACTATTATACAATGAAGCTACTCATTTTCCACATAAACCAGAATATTTCTCTATTTGCTCAACTTTTCTAAGTATTGGATTCTAATTTTTATTTTATACATTTTATTTTATTTTATTTTAGAAATCTTACAAGATAGTAATTTTAAGTGACTCTTAGTTGTGGTTTCATGTTTACTGAAATCCATGACATCAGTCTCTTACTGAGAACAAAAATTGAGTTAAATGCCTTGAAAATCACTCTTGGCAAATATAAAATAAATCTTTAATGTAAAAGGATTGACTTGATAATATTTTCAAGCAAATACAAGCCATAATAGCCCTATCACAGGGTGATAATCTTTTGAGGTTTGTAAATAAAAACTCTAGGTCAAAACTCTGAGCTATTCCATTGAGATTACTGAATTTAGTTTTTTTTTTCTCGCGGCCACCAGACCCTACAAACATTCAGCTCTGAAATACTTCCTTTGCCTTCTAATTATGAGTGTGATTTAGACATTCAAAGATGAAGCATTTTGCTCACCTAGCTAACTAGACATTTTATTCCTGATTCGTTAGCATAGAACAAATCATACATAGAATTTTTCTTTGTATTTTACTCAACACACGAGGAACTTAAAAGTTATGACTTTTTTTTTGTCCTAGAACACACCTAATTAGGCTTTCCACAATCCCCCTTTAAAAATGAGATGTTTCAGATAGTATCACTCTATCTCAGTGAAAAGGCTTTGTCTGTGAAGCTGCAAACTTAGGATAATGGGAGAAAAAACAAAACAACCTATCTGAAAACCCATGGGTAGGAGCAGCAAGTCAGTCCAGTTGAAGAAATAAATAGCTAATTGATTAGTTTAGTAAACTGGCAGTCATTCCTATTTTTAAAGCGTTCAATCTCATAGCAGTTTGGAAGTCATTTAACTTAAGTGCTAAAATAGGTTTGTAGATTTTATAGAAATGAGAACCTAAAGCTGTGATTATAACTGTTCTATGTTCTGAAATTTATAACCCCTTGAGGTTATTAAATAATAGCATAGATACTTTTATGCCCTGAAATCCAGATATCAGTTGAACATTGTTTTTAAATTGTATTTCCCACTTGATAGTAATAACATTTTCTATCCTTCAGGCTAAGTGATCATTTTCAATTCTATTTCTATATGTGTGTTAAAAATAGTTCAGAGCCCTAGAGATTATAGTATATATTTACCTTAGGTCGATATTATGAAATGAAACTGAAATGTATGAAATAAAAAGAACTATTCCAATTAGGAAGATGATAATATGCTAAAAGAATGTCAGTAGATTTTCTGTTTTATGGTTGAGCATACAGATGACTTGGATTTTTTGACACTAGCCTGCATCAAAATAACAATATCAAGACACACTTGAGTTAAGATATATTTTTGAGGAGGATAGACTTGAAGAATATTTTTCAAGAATATATTTTGCTTTGAGATGTTGACCTTGGTCAGCTCAAGTAAAAATTGTTGTTCTAACTTGCCCATCATTTGAAATACACTGAGCTGACTTTCAATTTTGTCTTTTATTCAATGTATGGAAAATCAACTATATATCTTGAATTTGGATATGAAATATGAGATGAAAAATGTGTCTTAGTGTATAAAAATAACAGCAGCCCTAATGGAATTGTGATGGATGGAATGATATTTATTCTCATCAACTTAGAAACTCACTCTCACTTTATGAAAGGGAATCTATTCACATAAGAAAAATTCTAATGCAAACATTTTAAAATTCTATCAGAGTTAAAGTGTATCTCTGCTGCACATTTATCTCAAATGATGGAAAAATGTTTCTAAGTTAGAGGTAGTACATTTTCAAAAACAGTAGTAAAAATCAGTTAAATGAAGGGTGAATTTAGGGTCCAGTGAAAAGACAGCAAGTGTAAAAACTGGCTAACTGGCTTGGAAGAGGAATTATATAGTTGGAAGGCAAGTTAGAGAATAGAATTTAAAATTATTTTTTAGTTATTTAAAAATTATGATACTCAACAAAGATTGTTGTTTAAAAAAGCATGATAAAAATAATCATTCAGGAAAGCTATAACCCAAGTTAAACCCAAGAATATGGGGAAAGGGGGGAGGGAGGGAAGGGGAGGAGCGAGGATGGGTCAAGGGAGGGGTAATGTTGGGATAACGCCTATGATCTATCCTACAAGGGTACATGTGAATCTCTCTAACTGTGGAATATAAATGTCTTAACACACGACTATGAGAATGACATGAAGGCTATGTTGGCCAATTGGATGAGAGTGTTTCAAATTGTATATGGAACTAACACACTCTACCCCATGGTAGTATTAATGTGCACAACTATGATTTAATAAAGAAAAATTAAAAATAATTAAAAATAATCATTCATGTTTTCTTCAATTTTTCCTTCTTGGCATATCTCTCTTTAGGTAAATAGGTATAGATATTAGCACTATCTATTTACCCTGAACCCAGTCTAGTTTTTGACATTAAGCAATACTTCTTGCTTAAATTTTTTTCCCTTGAAGTAATGGTTATTGAAGAAAATAAGAATATACAACAATCCAAAAATTTTTGTATGTAGTATAACTTAGTAAAGTGAAACCTTGCAGTGCCAAGGGTGATTAGGCCCTATTCCAGGGTTAGATTGCTTGTATATGAACAACAAAATCTCCACTCACTGAATATTTGATCTTGAGGAATTGCTCTGTTTATAAATGAAGCTTTAAAAGACAAATAATTATTTGTTGATGTGATAGTATGTACTCAATTCTTATTAGTATTCAGTGAGGTGAGGTCACACGTATATTTGGCCTGATAACATTGGAAGTGCTTAGTAAGTGGGAGCTATTAGAAGATAGGGCTACCTTTAAAGCTTGAACATGCATAAGGTAATCTTGAGGAAAAAATTTTGTCTTCTGAACCTCAGTATGTTTATTTCCAACTAAGATAAACAACTATTTCAGGAGTATAAGATAGATAAGCAGCTGATATCTAGCACATACTCAAATAATTTGCTTTATTCATTTTCTTCTTCATTATTGTTATTGTTTAGGTTGTCCTCAGTATTATTTTGAATAAAGAAAATAGAAACAGTTCACATAACATTGCTGGAAATGAGTCAGTGGGGGAGAGAGCTATGTTTTGGAAGTTAAAAATAAAGGAACAATACTGAATCGGAGGTGAAAGGGCAGGAGGATGGAAAGGTATCTTCTTTTGAACAATAGATAAGAAAAAGTTGAGAGGACAGTCCAGTCAATAGAAGCAGATATGGAAGGAAAACAATTCAAAATAGGTTTCTTGGCAGACATAAAAAAATAGGATTTAGAGAGCTAACATATTAAAATTTGAAGTGGGAATGCTAGTAAGTAGGAGGTTATTGAATAACCAAGCACTGAAATGTTCCCGTTGAAGAGAACTTAGGTATATTATAAAATATACATACAGGATGAAAGACAGTCTCCAAATTCAAGACTAATACATATTTTATAATATACCTAAATTCTCTTAGGTATATTATTTACTTTGCCCAATACACAGTAAATATTCTGAAAGAACCCAAATCATGTTTTCTAACTAATATCTTTTATGTCATGCTATTGATGTATCATATTTATTTAACCATTTCTTGTTAGTGAAAATTTATGTTATTTTTTCCATTCCTCATTCTTATAAATCATTGGGAATATCTTTGAACATGCATATTTATAATTTATCAAATTATTTTTAGGGGTTACATTTCTTAAATTTAGTACAAGGATTCAGAGGTTACAGGTAGATTTTTTTCTTTTTCCCAACAAGTTTTAGTTATAAGAAAAATGGACAAGACCTTGTGACAGACCACTTAAAAACACCATCTCATTTAGATTGCCTACGATGATGCAGATATTACATAGAGAGCTGGAATTGTAATCTGTCCAGTTTGGCTACAACCCCAGGTCATAGTATATCAAAGGCCTGGAACTCCAATAACCATGGAGAGAAGGCAGGTCTCATGAGTAAGTGGTGGTGCCCTCTGGGTAGAAGACAGAAGGGCCCTGCCCAAATGTGCCACCCACTATTCATCTGCAGACAACAGTGGACATGTGGGAACACAAACTAGTTTAAAAGCAACTGGAAAGTAAGGGTTGTTCATGCTTTCAATCATCGCATGTTAAAATGTTGTGCTCACCACTTAGGCAAATCTGTCCAGAGACTTTCAGGGTATGCCCTCAGTAGAAAGTTTTCTCTCATGAGTTGTTGATGTTATGTTTTAATAAAAGTATTGGATGAAAAAATGATAAACAAAACGCTTGTTGCCACATCACTCTACCCTAGGATGTATAGTTTCACGGCTGTCTACATTTATTTTGGTGTTTCTGAGTAACAATATGGGTATTGTACTTTGTGCATGGTCATAATATAGGGGTAGTTCTGCTTAATTTGAATATGAATCATGTGCTCTCATTTCCTTCTGCTATGAATGAAGTGCTTTTTGGAGCCAGCTGGAGGAAGCAGACTTAAATCTCCTTATTTTATTCTGAAACCACATTTCTGTTCTCACATACCACAGTCTCTGTACTACTTAGCTTTAGTAACATATAGAAAAGATAACAATAGACCTAACTTTTAAAAAGCCTGTATTCAATAAAGAATATATGTTGAAAATGTGTCTCACACCTATAATCCTAGCACTCCAGGCAGCAGAGGCAGGTGGATTTCTTGAGCTCAGGAGTTTGAGACTAGCCTGATATAGTCAACCCTGTCTCTACTAAATATAGAGAAAGGATCCCAGCATTGTGGGAGGATGCTCATAGTCTTAGCTACTAGGGAGGCTGAGGCAAGAGGATTGCTTGAGCCCAGGAGTTGAAGGTTGCTGTGAGCTATGATGCCATGGCACTCTATCCAGGGTGACAAAGTGAGACTCTGTCTCAGAAAAGAAAAAAATGAAAGAGAGAGAGTAAAGGAAAGGAAAGGGAGGGAGAGGACGCAAAGGAAAGAAAGGGAAAAGAAGGGAAAGGGAAGGGAAGGATCCAATGTAATAGGGCTCAAAATTGGCTGCACACTGGAAATACTTGGGGAGCTATAAAATATACAAAAATATGATTTCTAAACCCAGTCCCCTGCCCAAATTGGTATTTAATTAGTCTGGGTGTGGCCTGGGCATCACAGTTGTTAAAAGCTCCCAGGTGATATTCTCTCCTGGAGCCATGACTCAGAACCACTTGTCTAAAGTATGTTTCACACTGTAGTATTTAAGGGAGAATAACATTCATTAGATAGTGCCTACTTCTTATAATTTGTAGCTATTATGAACAACAGTATTTTGATCTTTCCATCTAATCAAGATGCCATGTTATTCTTTTTCCTCTAACCTTCTTGAGAAGTGGCCCAGAGCATACTGTGAAGCCATCATTTTTAAAATCAGAGAGCGGCCTTATCAGCCTGCAGAGGTCAAGTTCTAATTCTTTCAACACACTCATTTTCTAGACTATAGTCTTTTTGAAAGAAGCAATTGTTTCTTTGTGTCCCCAACATTGAGCATCACACCATATATACATTATAAGTTTTAAGAACTGGCTGTTGAATAAATGACTGGGTTCATTCTTTCTTTTAGAGGAAAAAAGTAAACTGGAATAAGACTAGACCAGCACAGCCTGTGCATGTGGCCTCCTTTCCTAGCAAGCTACTGAGAACTAGAGGAACTGTAGCAAGAACACCAGCAACACAAGCATCTATTTATTGGGTTATCCGATATTCACGTACAGTCGTTCATAGCAGAAGATAAAGAAAAGTGGAGGGCAAGGGGCAGAATAACTCTGGATTAAAAAGAAACCCTGCTTATTTTTAGATAGCTCCGAAGAAAAATTTGAGACAAATCCTGAAACTACACACTTTAACCCTTATAATAGGCTTAGGGCTTCCCAATACCTCATTGACTTGTGCAAAGCAAATGTAGCTTTAAAATCTTTCTAAGTCTTCTTCCTTTTAGAGCTTTCTCCCTGAAGTGAGAATACTGGATCACAGCTCTGTCTTATTTACCAAACAAAGCCTCTCGGCCTATTAGTATTAAATGTGCATTTAGTTATTCCTCCTCCTCCTGTGTTCCCCTCAGTCCCTTCTGAGTATATGGGCAGTATGTTTGCACCTCATGTACAACATGGCAGAGGGTTTTGAAGGGCGCCCCGCCACATGGAATATTTGAGATTTTTTCTGTCGTCTTCTGTAGTAGCTGGTCTGGTCTGCTCCTGTGTTGCCTCCTGTGACAGTGTTCATTAATGGTCTCATCTTGGCACAGGGTGGGTATTCCCTTGGCTGTGGTTCCACTCATTTATTTTCAAATGCAAAGTCGCCACTCACAGCTTTAGACCCTGGGTCTCTGCCTGTGGACTGGCTTTGTCAGCAGCACATTTATACCCACATTATTCCCGGATGTACGGGGTTCCCGGAGAGACTTTCTGGCATCTCAAGGTATTGCTCTAAGATGGAGTTAGGTGGGTAACTAGGACTTTAGCAGCTCAAATCTTCACTGTGTTTCTCCTTTTCTCCTCACAGTCTACAAAGGCTGGGGGGAATGATTTTTAATCCTGGTATTTCTCTACCTAACTGAACTGGGCAATCTAGGTGCAGGTCTAATGTTCTAGGCTAAAGGGCCTTCAAAAGTTCTCCCCCTTCCTCCCCATCACAATCCAGCTTCCAAGACTATTTATTTTCAAGGAACTTTAAACTTACCTACATTCTTCTACTTCTGGGAAAGACCCACCTTCTCATTCCTTGAGGTCATAAAGCCAACCGATTGCTGGAATGGCCAACTTGGTAGTAAATATCATCCTCTGAAATTATTGTACAAATTGATATGTATATCTGTTAGTTGTTTCTCTCCTTCTAAAGCTGTAATTTAAATGAGGATGTGAATTTTATTGGTCTAATTAAACATTTTATCTCTACCACTTAGGAAAGTGTCTTTTGCACAGATAGAATTACATGCATGAATGGATGGGTAGGACAGTGTGTGTGTACAGATCACTATGCAGGTGTGTAGATGGATGACTTTATTGAGTAACTTTTAAGCTTTAGACTGAAGAGAAAGTAAAAAAACATGATCTTAGAAAAAAGTAAAAGGATGCAAGTTTCATAGACCAAAAATATTATATCGACATATTTTTAGTTGCTAATATAATATAAACAAAAGATTTAATACTTGGAGTTTGGAGCATAAGTTGCATATAAATTTGTACTGGGTATTTATAAACATATATGCTTATATAATAATGTAATTAATGGGATATAAACAAAATATAATTATATTTGGGTGAGATTTTTGAATGTTTATTTGCCATTATATATTTATTTTATATATTTATATGTATTTTACATATTTCCTAATATCATATTTTATAACAGAAAAAAAGCAATACAATTGGCCCTTAATGCTGAGGTTATAGGTATAGATTCCTGCACAGTCAAAAATCCATGTATAACTTTGGCTTTCAAAAAACTTCACTACTTATAGCCTGCTGTTGACCAGAGGCCTTGCTGATAACATAGTTAATGCATACATATGTAATAGATGTTCGAGTCTGTAATCTGATAATGAAGTATGCCAGAAGGAAGACAATCTTACTAAGAAAATCATAAGGAAGAGAAAACATATTTACTATTCATTAAGTGGAAGTAGATTTTAACAGAGGTCTTCAGTCTCATCATCATAGCACTGTAGGCAGAAGAGGAGGAGGAATGCCTGGTCTTGCTAGATCAGAGGTGGCAGAGGTGGACGAAAGTTCAGGTATACATGACCCAGTGCAGTTCAAACCCCTGTTGTTCAAGGGTCAACAGTATTTACATGTATATATGTATACATGTGCACACACATTCATTTCTTTTAGAAATTATATAAAGTTTAATCAAAGTGAGATCCTTCTAAATGAATTTCTTTGGAAGCTAAAATGTTAATTACAGATAATAACTTAGAATAGTTTTTAAAATGTGATCTAATTCTCTGCTATTATTTGTCATAGCATAAACTCTATGGATATTTCTTGGGGGGCGGGGAGGCTGAATGTTTAGAAAAAATAAATTGTGTTAAACTGGGTGGGTTTATCTTTTCCCTGTTTAAAGAGATTTCTGTTTTTCTATTTCTCAAGACATAAGCTAACTAGTCTTATATAGTTATAGTTTTCTGTTAGTTTTCTTATTAGTTGAGTTATAGCACTGGGGTGTAGTTTTATTAGTTGAGTTACAGCACTGGGGTGTAGTTTAAGGCACCGAATTTTTGGAGGTTTTCTTGGCTAATGAAAGGAGAAAAATCAGGATTATTCCAGAAATGTATAAACTACATGCCAAATTTCATTCTGAAGTGAATTTTTTGTGAGCATATTATATATAATCCATTAGAGGAAGAGGCTTCTAATGGGGATACTGACAGACTGCTTCAACAACTAGAAGGAGGCTTCCTTAGCTGATTCATTAATATCTAACGAAGTCAGGCCCATGTCTTTTTACAAATCAAATTCCTCCACTCCAGTGGAGACAGGTCAAAATATTGAAGCAGCCTTGTGCTGTACCGTTGAAGCCAAATAGATGCTGCTGACATCTCCATTGGTTTAATGAGAGTGTGGCAGCAGAGTGCTGCTGGATGAAGTGCTTTGTCAAAGTGGACTGAGGGCTATTTTTAGGCAGTGTGGATTGCCTTTTAAATTCATTCCACCTAATAGCAGGGGGAATGCAGCAAGTTCCTGGGTACTGAAATAGAACAGGCAGGAATGAAAGCACCTCAAATTTAATCAGCACCGAAGTCCACCTGAGTGTCATCAATTCTTCATGTTACTCTAAAAATATTTTTTTAACTATTCAAAGGCTGCCATTATTCTTTATTTCTCTAACAGCAATCTATTAAAACAGCTTGTTCTGTGATTGTGTTGCTCCCCCCGCCCAGAGTTTCAAATCCATACAAGTGGATTTGAGGATTTTTATGTATTTTTTCTGATAGAGTCGAGCGTGTTGTCTTAAGATTTTTAAAACATTAAAAATTGTACTGCAGTTTGCTCACATACTAATTTTTACTTAAAGGGAGGAACAATTTAGAATGCACACAATCTATATTGCTAGACGACTCTTTTACTGGTAGATATGTTAATTTTTGAATTTATAGATATATATGCCATTTTAATAATCTTTTATTTCTAGCTCTTTCATTATGTGTAAGCGAGAAAACTAGATTCCAGATTAAAACACTCATATGCTTAAAAAGACATACAGTCAACTGCTGGGGTTCCAATTAAGTTTACCATTTACTAAAGACCTGAGCCTTTGAAAGTGATTTGACCTTAGTCTTCTTTTACTGATTGGTAAAGAGGCAATGATAATAAATGAAAAGCAATGTCCATTTCACCAGGAATACTCAATAAATGCTAACTTTATAAATTAAAAATAAATTTTATTACACCATTAAGGATGGTATAATCAACTAACTTGTAGTATGAATTTAATGAAGTAATTCTCAAAGTTTAGTTTCCTGTTTCCAATACCCTATTAGTAATTCATTGTTTTTACTATTTTAATTAACAAAATAATGTGTCACACAAAATAGGACACAACTTTGTAACCATAATGATTTTACACAAAGTATATAAGTAAATATTTTGAGCAAAAATCAAATGTCACATTCCATGTATATTCTACTGTGAGTAGAATATAGAAACTAGATTTACAATGTGTTTTTTTGGGGGGGAGGGGGACAGGGCAGAGTCTCACTCTGTCACTCTAGGTAGAGTGCTGTGGCATCATAGTTCACCGCAACTTGGTTCCAATGATCCTCTTGCCTTAGCCTTTTGAATAACTGGGACTTCAGCTGCTCGCCACAACACCTCAACTATTTTTTTTAGAGACAGGGTCTTGCTCTTGCTCAGGCTGGTCTTGAACTCCTGAGTTCAAACAATGTACCTGCCTCGGTCTCCCGGAGTAATAGGATTACAGGTGTGAGCTGGCTTGCTTAATCTAGAACTGACTTTTAACACTTCGTGTAATGATTGGCAATGAAAGCTCATACAAATGGCTCATTTATTCATAAATGCAAAAATTAACGTGTATAATATTAACAGAAAATTTAATATAGCAATATTACTTACGTACACTTTAAATTGTAGTTTTTGTCATAAATAAAAACTGATCTGTCTTCTCTAATGTTTCTGAACTGAGGATGGACTAGAAAATAGTGAGCTGATTGAACTTGAAATTAATTCCAATATTAAAAGCCCCCAAACTTAGTGACTTAATAATAATATCATCTTTGTGGATTTGGGGGGCCAAGATTCAGGCAGAGCTTAGTGGGGTCTGGTTCAAAATCTCTCATGAGTTTGCAGTCAGATGTCATCTGATTATCTTTGGGAAGGTTTAGGATTCTGTTCTGGTGTTTCCTTCACATGGGTGGGAAGTTGACACTGGGCCCTGAGAGGAGGCCTCAATTCATTTCCTCCCCGTGGGTCTCTCTTTCTTCACACAGTGTACACCCTCACGCCAGGCCTGTTGGCTTCCCCTGAAGTAAGTGATCCAAAAAAGATCCAGATGGCTATATATGAATATTTTCCTGTTTTCCAAAGTCACACAATAACCTTTGCCATATTCTATTCATCAAAATTAAACAAAGTCCAGCCTACATTTTTTGAGGAATTAGTTTTTACTTTATAGATAAACAAATATTAAAGAATTTCTAGACGTAGTTTATAATGGTCACACTGATCTTACTGGGTGATATATTGCAAAGAGTTTCTTTTTGTCTGTTAAAAATAGAATTTGTGGAAATTCTGGAGAACATTATCAATGATCTGCCTTAGTTATACACAGATGCCATAGAATTTTTTTAAAAAGTCTTAATGTCTTACCCTCAGAATGCAACAATGTAACACATTTAGGTGTTCTTTTTTTAACACATTTAGGTGTGGCCATTTCATATAGTAGTTTTGACAGAACATTTAATGAGTAAAAGAAATATACATAATATAGTATCATCCTTCCTTTACATGTTCACTAGATATATGGAAACCTGTAATTAAACAACATCTTTTGCCAACAACAAAAAAAGTCACAAGCTCTGAGTTTGGGGATTATATAATTACTAATCCTTCTATATGGTTTATTTTTAAACTAAAGATTAGTATAGGCTTTATCAGATTCCCTTCTGATATCTAAGCATTATAAAAGACAGAAATAGGCCATACAGTAGTTAACTTGGTTACCATGTATTAGTATGAATATATTATTATACATCTTTTCTGCTTTAAATATCATTTATTTTTATTACATCAGGTTTATGAAATTTATCTTTCAAACACTATACTTTCCTTAATTATTTGATAATACACATTATACATTAATTCATATTACGATGCATGGAAATTTCAAGCGATCTTTGTTATTTATGTACCTACATGTTTATGTACTTACCCATAGTATACAGTGTACACTTTCATATTTTATTCTTGTGTCATAGTCATTGGTGTTTCTGCCTTGACTTTGTGAAACCAAATGCAAGCTCAGGATATCCTGATTTGTAGAGTTAAATGTGAAAACAACTCTAATTTTTCAGCTGTGGAAATCTAGTTCATGTTTGATCCGTTTTCTGCAATTTCCCAGCTCCTTTCTTTCTTCATATTTCCTTAATCTCTTCGACAGCTGTGAGTGCCGTTTCAAGTCTCTCTGGCAGGTGGATTATACCTCAGCCCCTTTGGTGATTCCCTCTCCTAAAAATCTTCCTGTATATGTATGCTCTAGTTTATCAGATGTACAAGCTCTGGTATACATGATCAACAAAGGCCCTCACTGGATGTGTTCTCAAGGCTTCAAACTCCTTGCCAAGGGAGGCCTGTTCGTGTCTCCAGGTTGCATGAGGGTTGCAATGGCAGCTGGCTTCCTCTGGAAAAAGTAGTGAAAGAGAGTGAGTGAGGGAGGGAATGCCAAAGGCAGAAGCCACAGTGTCCGAAGTGATGTGTCTCACTGTGCTGTACCCTGTTGGTCAGGTAGGTCCAAGGGGGAGGGGGTCACGTAAGGGCATAAACACCAGAAGGAGGCGCTCATTAGAACTGTTTTAGAGATTGGCTGCCATGTCTGGCCACTGTTCCCCAGTGTATCACTTCCATGTGAAATTACACTCACCTCTTCCCAGGGTTACAAGAAGCAGAAGCATGATTGTAGCTACGGGCTCCCGCCTACCCTGTGTCTTACTCATGTATATTCTCCTCCCTAATTTCTCTCTGCATCATCCAACAAATTTCTCCATATATCTGAGCCCAACAGAGCCATCCATACTACAGACATGTGAGTTTCTTAATGCCTACTCCGAATATATTTACTGAAATTTTTCTCAACACAGGTAGCTATTTTCTTAAGTAGTATTTTACATCCAGCTATTAAAATAATGTGTTCCCATTTCAATACATTTGGCTGTTTTCATTCTTAGCTTTAACTCAGTGCCTATCATTTAGCAGGTGTTTGCTACATTAAAGTGAATAGTAATTTCCAAGAGAGTATATCTTAAGTAACGTATACCTCTCGATTTTTTTATTACATCCTGTTTGAGAATCAAATTGAGTCAGCATACATTTTGATAAGATACGAGGAAAACCCTTAACAATAGTGTTAACCAAGAATATGTTAGAAAGAGGTTGAGTGTAAATTGCATTTGGTCCCAGAAATCTTATAATTTCTGAAGTCTTATGTAATTTCCATTATTCTATATACATTATTCTTTTACTTCATCATGTATGAAAAATACTGTAAGTTACCAACTGTCTTAAGACTCATTTATGATTTTTTCTCAATTTTTTATATCTTTGCCTACTTTTATGACTATATCATAAGTGGCTAATGGAACAGTTGAATAGACGCTAACCTGGCATACAACACAATCGTTTTTTTTCACTATGTCTTACTTTTAAGTATGATGTATATTGTTTCACCACATTTTCAATTTTCAGATTATAATTACCTAGATTTTGTTGTTATAAGAACTATGGAAAAATCCCCTAATAGATATGGATTACAAGGTCACCGATCAGATATTCTTTACCACATTCTAAACCTAGCCTTACCAAAAATGTTACGTGAAACATTTTCATGCCTTCTTACTATTATTGAATCCTTCCCCACCGTTCCCCGTTTGACCTCTTCCCACATAGAAACATTTCTATTGAGTGAAATATCGGAATCAATTATCAAAGATACTGAGTTATGGAGACAGTGCCCAATAAATTACACCCTTCTATATACAGAGTAATAAAAGAATGGGACTTGTTCAATATATTATGGGACCCTATGTATTTTGGGGTCAGTTTTGAATGTGGGGGCAGGGAAGCTTTGCTAGGGTCTTTGACGCATGACATGTTTTAAAGACTGACAGTAACGGCAAATATTATTGAGCACTTAACCAGACAGCCTTTGTGTTGAATACTTAAATGATCTGTTTTATTTTGCTTTAATAGTTCTTTGAAGTAAGGACTGCTAGCCAGCATTCCATTCTTAGGAGAAGGAACTTGATGCCTAAGAAAGCCAGGCTAGGCCACTAGCTCCTCAGAGGGGGGATGCAGACATGAGAGCAGTTTTCTTTCTCTTAGAGCTTTGGCTTTAAATACTATTGTATAGGAACACCACATGATCAATAGTAAAACAAAAATTGTGGCTCGGCGCCTGGGCACAGTGGTTAGGGTGTCCACCACATACACCAAGGCTGGCAGGTTAGAGCCCGGCCCGGGCCAGTTAAACAACAATGACAACTGCAACAAAAATAGCTGGGCATTGTGGTGGGCACCTGTAGTCCCAGCTCCTTGTGAGGCTGAGGCAAAAGAGAATCACTTAAGCCCAAGAGTTTGAGGTTGCCATGATCTGAGACAGCATGGCACTCTACTGAGGTTGACATAGTGTGACGCTGTCTCAAAAAAAAAAAAAAAAAAAAAGAAAAGAAAAGAAAAGAAATTTGTTTTTCTTAGAGATTCGCTCCCCCTCTCCTCCCCAGGAAGCACAGCCAGTCTGCCGCGACCTCTCCTCCAACCTCTGTGAAATCCAGTTCTTCTTGTCCTTGTTTTGTGCTGCTTGACATTATCATCACCTCAGACTCCTTTCATCTCACATTTGATAGTAGCTTACAGAGCTTTAAGGAATCTATTCTTTTCTTTCTTTTCTGAACGTTCTGTGCTCCCAGTCTCCTGTATTCTAAGGAGTGCTGAGCTACTCTGTACAGTTCATCATAAAGGCAGGGCTGTGGGTCTTGTTTCCCAGGTCACTTCAATTTCCATGTTTAGCTCCTCTGCCTAACAAAAAGTGTGATTTGGTTCTGAGGAAACCGTCACGTCTGCTATCTGTAGTGCCAGTTTATTTTCTTTTTTCAGTTTTGTTTTCGGTATAATACCTTTTCTTGTTCCGATGTATTATTACTTGTACTATTTCTGTCATTCAGTAAAGACTTAGGAGATGAGTTTTTATTTATAATCATTGAATATTTTCTCCTACTTTGAAGTTTGCAACTATATATACAGAAGACAGATCTTTGCAATAGAATGCAATTCAGTCCTGCAAATATTTGAGTGATATCTGTGTTACATCCTGTGTTTGGTAATGTCAGGTACATTGCTGTTTAACCTCAAGAAACCCATAGTTAAATAGAAAAAAAATATATTTCTGATAAACTATAGATATGCTGTCAATATACCTTAAAGAAAGTGTAAAAACATCACAGGCTAATGGGGAAAGAATGATGATGAAGTGGGCTTTGGGTTGAGAACAGGCATGTTTTATGACAGTAGACACGGAAATGGGGAGATGTTACTCCGTATAGATTAACGAACTTAGCAGTCATAGATACTGGGACACGAAACTCAAATGTCTGTTTAGATGTTGAATAACCTGGCTCAATCAGGAGGTAAGTTTCATGGCCCAGTAGAGGAGAAAGACCTGTAGAGGTGGATTTTTAGCCAGATGGATAAAGCTATTAATGCTAGTCTAAGAAGTTAAATTTATACCATAGTAATGGGGAGCCACTGAGAGAGTTTGAAGTCTATATACATCCTATATACAGAATGCAAAAATGAATCATCAGTTTTCCAGTAATTTTCAGCAATATCATATGCAAGTGACTCTAGCATAACAGTCATACTGTGAAAGGAGAGAAGAAAATTTTCTCACACTTTATGGAAATTATTATGTTGGTTTAGTGGAAGTAACTTATCAAATAAAGATTTGACTTAGTACATCTTTTGTAATTATTATTATTATTATTATTTTGAGACAGAGCCTCAAGCTATCCCTCTGGGTAGAGTGCCATGGCATCACAGCTCATAGCAACCTCCAACTCCTGGGCTCAAGCGAGTCTCCTGCCTCCGCCTCCCAAGTAGCTGGGCCCACAGGCGCCCGCCACAACA
>CAUYQV010133633.1:0-14565 GCA_963574575.1 Galagoides demidoff | reverse complement strand
GGGGCAGATTGAGAGTTGATGTGAGAGTTTTTCTGGTATGGCTGAATGGGGCCTTGATGGCCCCATGGACCCCCAGTTTTCTTCAGTCTAGGTGGAAGCCCTAGCTGGAGCTGGGGGGCTGTAAAGTCATCTTTCTCCCTTGGCCAAGGTGGGGGCCTTCAGGATTGGACTTGGCCCCTCCCCTGCCTCTCTGCCTCCTGACTTGGCTGGGCCCTGCTACCCTCTCCAGGGCCCATTCATTCAGGATCTCCCAGTACCTCCTTGAGAAAGGGGGAAGCTTCTAGGCCGCCAGGACAGGGTGCTGGCCCCCTGCCAGCTCAGTTTCCCTGCCTGCTGCCCTCCTCAAACACCCCACCCGTCTGCCCTTTCTTTATGGCAGCCAAAGTGCTAATTCCCAGCCTAGAGAGGTGGGCCAGAGTCTGCGGCCAAGAGGAGAGACTGTTTACAGCCTCTGGCGGGTCTTGGCTCCAGTTGTCCGGCGGGCTGGCCTCGCTGTGACATGTTTATTCTCCAGGCCTGCTGCTGGCCCCAGCTCTTGGCAGGGCCCAGTAGAGGGTTCTTGGTGATGGGGACAGGCTGGCGGCTCGGGGGGCCGTTCGTGTCCATGTTTGCCTGCTTTCTCCCTCCCTCATATTTTCACATTCAAGGAAGCAAAATGCAAAGCCGAGGCCAGGAGGCCTCTCTTGCACTTGGGGCCCCCCTGCCTGCAGGGGCCTGCCCGGTCACTTGATCCCTCAGCAGCCCTCTGTCGAGTACCCAGTCTATGCCAGCTTTGGAGACGAGAGTGAGCACATGAGATGCAGCTGGAGTGGGCAGCCTGGCAGGAGAGACTGGTTGTCCCCTGGGGGTGACAGTATCGTTTGGAGTCTCCCGCTCCCTGCCCCAGCCTGCCCGCTGGTCCTGCCCTGGTGATTGAGGTAGCCGAGGCTGGGGGTGTGCACTGGAAGAGGCCCTTCCACATCCCCCCGCCCCCGACCAGCCACGGAGAGTGACCAGTTGGTTTCCCAAAGCTGTTTTTGGGCACCAGAGGCTGCTACTCAACTTTTCAATCTCCAGGGTTGCTGTATAGTGACAGGGGCTGTGGGCACATCATTCAGATGGGAAGACACACAAGCAACAAATAAGCAGGGCAAAGAGTTGCTGTCAGACCTACTAAAATATGAAAAAATGATAAGACTCTGTACCGGTAAAGGTCCCAGCTCATTCACGTTGCTGGTGGCAGCATAGACCTGTATCATATTGATCGTTCCCAAAGCCATTTGTCAACAGGTGTCAAGGGCTTTAAAATCACTCGCGGCCACCAGCCTGAGCAAGAGCGAGACTCTGTCTCTAAAAATAGCTGGGTGTTGTAGTAGGTGCTACTTGGGAGGCTGAGGCAGGAGGATCACTTGAGTCCAAGAGTTTGAGGTTGCTGTGAGCTATGACACCACAACACTCTACCCAGAGTGACAAAATGAGACTTTGTCTCAAAAAAAAAAAATCACTTGCTGCTTTGACCTGGTAGTCCTGCTTTTGGGAATGTATCCTCAGGAGGTGACTTGTGTGCAACCCCTTGGGCCCCTATGGCCCTGGTCTGGATCACTGCAGGAAGGAACCAGGTATGACGGGGATTAGAAGTACAAGCTTGTAGGAGGCAGGCTAGCCCTTCTTTGCAGGGCAGCCCGGAGCAACCTCCGCCACTAGCCTTTTATTGAGACCGCAAAACACAGGTGAGGGGAGTAATTAACAAACGACTACGTGCTGAAGGCTCGGGGAACACCTGTGGACCAATGGCCCGAGGGTCCACCCCTCAGCTGCAGATCATCTTGCTCAGAAGTCATCTGGCTCTTGGCGTCCTCTACAGACTTGGAAGAGTGGAAGTGTTTTGGGGGTGCTTTCGTCAGTGTTACTGACTGTGTAGAGGAGACCTAACTTCCCGACATTAAGGTGCGGTGGACAGCAGTGTTCCGTGGGTGGAAAGTTACAGGGCATTAAAACGTCAGCCAGGAAGCCCACGTCAGTACGGAGATGCCAGTGATGTCATTTTGAGTGGAAATAAGCAGAGCGCCAACTTGCACGAGTGTTTCTATTACAGCCTTGAAGGAACGTGTCGGTGTAAGTTGAGGCTGGAAGGAACTTGCAAAGCTGGATGCCCCTGTATTTGGAGTATTTGGAAGGTGACGGGGATTTCATCCCCCTGCCCACTGAAAAATCCTTTAATGTTGTCCTCGTGCAGTCTCAGCATTAAATGTGAGGGAGGCATTTTCGTCACTTGAGCTTGTCATCGCTGGCAGCAAGGACAGAGCCACCCAGACCCTCATTGTGGCTGAGACCCAAACAAGCTGTGTGATCTTGGAAAAGTTGCTTGGCCTCTCTGAGCCTCCGTGTCCTTCTCACAGGCGGGGCCACGCTCCTTGACCGTGTGGGAATGCAGACTTTGCTAGTGTCAGCTGTTGAACCTTTAAGCACGGAAGGAGCATTCATTGAGCACTTCCTGTGTGTAAGTGCTGGGCTCTGTGAGCTGCTGGTGGCTCTGCTCACATCCTCCATCATGTGGAGGGTCCCAGACATACCTGTCTAGCAATTCCTGAAAATGACATTCCGGTCAGGGACTCACTGCTCAGGGCAGTGTGGGAGATGACCAGTACCCCAGCTACAGCCAGACCCTTCCCAGAAAGCACACTGGGATGCTGTGGGAGACGCAGTCTTGGCTTCAGTGGGATTTTTGGTAAGGAAATCTCTTTCTTGCTAAGCACCATGAATTCTCGACAAGCCACTTGCATGGGCGGGGGTGGGTGGATCCTGCATTGTGACCCTGGGTGGGTGTTGCTGCGGCCAAGTGAGCATGGAATCTGCATGCCAGTCCTGGCTCTGCCACTTCTGTGCTGTGTTACCCTAGACATGCTACTGGTGTGTCTGAGCCTGGTGTCCATCTTCTGTAAAGTAGGCCAAAGATTGGAGGGGCCTGGTCTATAGCCCTTTGTGGTGGTAACTTGCAGTGTATGTGGATCTGGGTTGTTTCCATGTAGCTAGGGGAAGACCTCAGTGGAGTGAGGCCCTGAGGATGCTGGGGTGTGGACGCCACCATGCCTGATGCCCCAGAGAGCCTGGCCAGGTGCTGAGGACCTGCAGGGCAGGCGTCAGATTGCTTGTCCAAGGCCACACAGCTCTTGCATCTCAGAGCTAGGAGCTGCCCCAGTCTGTTTCCCCATCTTTGATGCTGCTGCTTGGGGTAGAGCAGTTTCAGCCAGGGCTTCTTTCCTAAGGAAGGCTTGGGTCTCAGCAGGGACCTGAGACTCTGTGTCTCCTCAGTGGCAGCATCACTTGAATTGTTGCCCAATGAATGGCTTCAGTGTGGGGATCCCCCTGTTGTGCGCTGAGTTTTGTCCCCCAAATTTGTGTGTGAAGCCCTAACCCTCAGTACCTCTGAATGTGATCGTGTGACTGTGTTTGGAGATGGGGCCTTTGCAGAGGTAATTATGCTAAAGGGAGGTCATTAGAGCGGGCCCTAGTCCCATATGCCTGGGGTCCCCGTAGGAGGAGTAGATTAGGACACACACAGGGAGAGGACGGCTCTGTATGAGCCACGGAGACTCCTCAGAAGAAACCAACCCTGATAACGCTTTGATCTTGGATTCCAGGCCCCCAGAACTGGGGGAAAATAAATTTCCATTCAGTAAGCTACCTGGCCTGCAGTGCACTGCCACGGCGGCCCACAGACCCTCCCAGGAGCCCCCAGGAGGGGTCCAGCTGCGCGTGAGGGGGTGTGTGTGGGTATTCTTAATCAGGCCTTCTTTGTGGCCGTGGCTGTTTAGAGTTTCCCTGCTATTACCAATGACAGTGCCAAGAATCTCCTTGCAAACCGTGTCATTTCCATTCCTGCAGGGCACATTACCAGAAGTGGCATTCTCAGGCAGTGTCCTATGTCCCAGGGCTGTGACCGTATGAGGAAGACTCCCCCAGCCCCCAGGAGCCCAGAGCCTGGACTCATGCCATTGGAGTGGCCTTGTGGGGATCACATGACCTTGAAGGTCATCTTCCAGGCTCAGGTTCTGACCGGCTTCTCACAGGAGCAGCCTGGGGTGGGGACGCAGGCAGCTCAGACTCACAGGCTGAGGGCAGAGGTCCCCAGGCTGTTGGCAGCTGTGCTGGGTCAGTCTTGTGGGAACGGAGGCCTTGGTCCTCCCCACAGAGATTTTCTGTGACTCGTTCCATGAGAGAAAGAGAAAGAGAGAGCTGTTACGGGAGGCAGAGGCCATCCCAGGGCGCCTCTTGCCAGGCTGGGAGCTGGCACCAGTGTCGTTCCGCCGGGTACATAATATCCCATAATAGGGTCTGGCTGTTTGGAGTCCTCAGAGACAGAAAAAAGATTGACATCATGCAAGTGTTGGGTTCGGTGCATAGAATGCCCGCTGGCCTGACCCTGCCCCATGCTGGTGGTCTCTGCTCACCTGGCAGGAGTGGCCGGGGCAGCCCCACCTCGGGGAAGCTGGCTGTGCTGGGTGCAGTGTCCTCCTAGAGTCTGTGAATTGGACCTTATTGGGAAATGGGGTCTCTGCACACTTCAAGTGAAGAGGAGGCCATGCTGGATCGGGGTTTGGGGCTGAAGTCCAGCAACGGTGTCCTCATAAAAAGAGGGAAGTGTATCGATACAGACACGTAGGGAGCAGGCATGGGAAGACCCAGGCAGAGATTAAAGTGATGTGGCCATAAGCCATAGGGTGCTGAGGACTGCCCGTGGCCACTGGGACCCCCTGATCCCCAGGAGGGACCTGCTACTTCCCTGAATTGTGAGAACAACTTTCTGTTGTTTTAAGCCACTAGTTTGTGGTTCTTTGTCACGACAGCCTTGTGACCCTGACGCCAGGGTCTGCTGGTGCCTCCCTCACTGTCCGCCGCAGTCCCATGCCCGGTCAGGTCATTTAACTGCTCTGTACCTCACTTTTCTCATCTGTAAATGGTGATGCAAAATAACATCTACTTTAGATACTAAGGTGGTGGTGATGGTGAGGGCCAAATGGACACTTAGAGAAGTGCCTTGCATATGGCTGTTGTTTATTCACTCAACAAACATTCACTGAGCACCTGCTCTGTGCCCAGCACTGTTCCAGGCACTTGAGGATTGAGCAGTGAACACATAGAAATACCCTCTGCTTCCACAGAGCAGGCATTCCAGGGGTTGTGATTATTACTGGAGGTTATGGATTAGGCTGACCTATGGCTAGATTAGGACCCTCAACCTCCCACCCATCCCCATCCCCACCCTTTGCCCACCCCAACAATACCAGTAGTTGTGGAATGGGATCAGGTCATCATCTGAGGGCTCTTAGTCACCCAGAAGGCCTGTCCCTATTCCCCGGGTCTCATGGTATGAAGTTACTAAGTGGAGCTCTTGAAGGGATGGGCCAGATACTTAATTGAGAAATGTTCCTGTGGACCTTGGGGGCCAGCCAGGATCTGGCAGAGAGAGGAGGGCGCAACCCTACTTCTCCCTGACCCAGCGACAGGACCAGGAGAGAGGGTGTCCCCACTCTGGGTGTCAGCCTTTTCCCTCTCATTCTCCTACCGTCACTCCAACCCTTCAGGGGCTCCTTTAAGATAGAAGATCTCATCTAATTTAAGATCTTATTATTATGGTGATGAAATAATGCCAGCCGATCATCATAAACACTAGCTCGTAGTACTGGGCAATCATACTAAATAGAAAACCTTTAGCTCACCTCGTGTCACTCACTATGCAAATTGACTCGTGTGACCTTCACTCCAACCCCAGGAGGCTGGTGCTTTTCTTATTCCCATGAGACAGACAAGAAACCGAGGCACAGAGAGGTTAAGCAGTTTTCCCACAGGCACACAGCTGGTGTCGAGGCTGCATTTAAGCCTGGGCTGTCAGACTCTGAACACCTGCTTGGACCTGCTATCCTGATCCCCTCCAGCCTTACTGAGGGCCCCCTTCCCCCACTGTCTGTGGCAAGCCTTTCCTTGGAAAGGCCCCTTTGTCTGGGAAGATGAGGCCTGTGCTTCTCAGATCATGCCTCTTGATGGCTGCCTGGATTTGGGCAATTTACCAACCTCGGTTTTCCCAATTATAAAATACGTTTGCAGCACCCCTTCTTTGGGTTGTTTTGGGGAGTAAGCAAGGTGGCCTGTGGAAAGCAGTGAGCCTGACACTGAGGATAGGAGGAGATGGGCACAGGGTTGACAATGGGTCTTAGAGGCAGGCAGGTCTGATCTGAGGCTTTGGCTGCATCATTTAATCCTCAGGTAACCTTGGGCAACTGACCGAACCCTTAACCCTTCTCTGCCTCAGTTTCCCCATATGGAGAGTGAGAACGAGGGGTATAGCAACCTCCCGGGTGGCTGGGGGCAGGAGTGTAAAGAGCCTTGTAAGAGGCACAGCTTAACAAACGCTATGCCTCAGGCCCTTGAGGAGGAGACAGGGTGGGAGGTGAGGGGGACTGTGAAAAGCTGAGGACATGATGTGCCCTCAGAATTGGCTCATCCTTATTTCTAGGCTGCGTTTGGGGCTGAGGAGTGCAGCCTGGATGGGGAGACCAGAGGAAGCCTCTCCATCAGACAGCCCTTCACCTGAGGGTTGGGCCACGCGTACTGCAGGATGCTAGGAGCTGGGAGGTCCCTGAGCCATTGCCTCCTCCATTCTCTTAAGTCTGACCCCAGGGGCTCAGAGTCAACATGACTTGCCCAAAGTCACCCAGCATGTCTGTGAGAGGTGACCTCGCTGAGACGCACATGGTCTGCCCGGGTTTGTGTGTCAAAGGGTTTGCCTAAGATTGGGGTCACTTTGCACCCACGTATCTCCCAGCTGGGCCCAGTACATGCTTTGGGAAATGCCGGGTAAGGGGTCCTGGGCAGGCTGTGCTCTGAAACCGGGGCACCTGCCGGGGGATGGAGCCTGGGACCCTGCTTGGCTGGGAGCTGGGCTCTGTCATCATGTTTTCTTCAGAGCTGGAGGTGAGTGTATGAAAGCATCTCTTGGCTCCTTCTAGAGTTTGATCACAATGTCCCTCTGATGGCCATTGCAACCTGTGGGCCTTTGCTTGCAGTGGGTGGTAGGGGTAGGGTTTGGGGATGGGAGCTGGTGAAGGATATAAACAAGTCCAGACTCTAAGAAAACACCATGGACTAATTATCACACAGTAGGTGAGTGCTGGAGTCTGTAGCATCAAAATCCCAGTGTTGCCACTGCTGTGTGACCTCAGGCAAATTGCTTAACTTCTCTGTGCCTTTGATTCCTCACCTGTAAGGTGAGGGATAACGGCCACTGGGTTGCTGCCAGGATTAAATGAGTAAATACATGTGAAGGATTAGAACAGGGCCTGCCTACAGTAGTAAGGGTCAGTAAAAGTCATGTCTCTTCCCTGCCTCTGAGCAGAGTGGGCCAGCAGACTGGCCTGGTCCTCCTGTTGTCCTATCCTGCCGAGTGACATGTCATGTTTCCTGTCACATCATCCCCCAATCTTCCTCATCTGCCTTCCCCTCCCAGAGACCCACTCTGTGCTCCTGGCTCCCAGCCCAAGGTCCTTCTAGCCTCTTCTGAATCCCTGGGTGTTTAGGCTATTTCCTCCCAGATTCTCCACCAGAAGTCACTGGTTGGGGTCTGGAGCACTGAATTCAAGCCTCAAATCCGCATGTCCCCGTGTGGCCCAGCCTAGGCAGCTGAAGGTTCCTGAATCTTCATCGCCTCATCCATAACATGCCAGCGCTCATCCTCAGCTCCCGCAGTCCTTGGGAGCAGAATTCAGTCCCTTCACTCCGCAGGTGTTCCTGTGCCAGCCTCAGTTCTGGGGGCACAAACTAGACGACAGGTGCCAAGCACAGTGGTGAGGTCAAGGGTGTGGAGCTGCGACCTGGGTTCGTGCACAACTCTGCTACTGGCTACCCAGGCGACCCCCTGCATTGCTTTATTCCTGTGGGGCTGGCTTTCCAAATCATAGGCAAACTGGGAGTGACAGCCGGGGCCTGGGAGTCCAGTTGGATAGTGGGGCTCACAGAGGAGGCGCCTCCGCCAGCTCCGGCTCTGTCTGCCAGCTCATTCTGTGTCTCTCCATCTTTATTTCTTCCCCAGGTCCTGCTCCTAGTAGGCGCCCCTTGTATATTTTCTGTAACAACCAAATGACCGAGTGATTGTTGAGTGTCCTTATTTCAGACGTCTTTGTGGATTTTTTAAAAACAAATTCTATTTTGGCGGCACCCGTGGCTCAAGGAGTAAGGGCGCCAGACCCATACACCAGAGGTGGCAGGTTCAAACCCGCCCTGGCCAAAAACTGCAAAAAATGAATTCTATTTTTGAAACTTTGGTTAGATTCAGAAAAATCCTGGAAGGAGCTAGTTAGAAGGAGACTTGGGGCCCTGGGTCAGACCTGCTATGTCCAGTTGTAAGGCGGCGTGGGTCCTGTTCCATCAGGCCCATGGTCAGGAAGCCTCCGCCCACGGTCCAGCTGTCTCGGACCACCTTACACTATCTTTCCAGACTCCTCCCTCTCCTGACAGCACGAACACACCCTTGTACTTCCCAGAGCAGACGGATGTCCTCTCTCTTCCTGTCCTCACTCCATCTCTGGGTATCACTTGCCACACACCAGACCTCTCTCCTGTGGCCATTTCTTCCTGCATTTTCCAAAACTGCATTTGGAGCAGCCCCCCTTGTGCCAGCTGCAGCCCCAAGATTGAGGGACCCCATCCTTGCTTTATGCCCACTTTAAAGCTCGGTTCATCAAAGACCCCAAGCTGGTTTTCTGCTTGTTTCTGGCCCCAGCCCAGGAGGGCCTGCGTCCCAGGCGAGCAGCATTTCCCAGGTGACCACGCCTGCTGCTATTTTCAGCTGTTCCAGGTGGGCCCTGGGCTGCCCCCCTCCACCTGCAAATGAGCCACAGCTGCCCGGACTTGGTGGCCTGGACATTCGGGTGTGATGTCAGAGCATCACCCTGGCTGGGGAGCTAGCACCTCACCCTCTCCCTGTACTCCTTTCTCAAAGCGGGTGAGAGACCCAAACCCTGTTCTCTGCTCCTCTGGGCCAGAGGCAAGTTCTCAAAGCCCTGCGCCTGAGATTTCAAGAGCACTTTTTGGTCTCCCCCTTTCAGTGGGTGGCTGTAAAAATAGCACTTGGTTTCAGTTAGGAGCTGGGGGCCGGCGGGGGTCCGGTTTCCCTGCTCCTGGAGGAATTACCGGCCCACATGTTGCCAGGAGCCTTGGCTGGGAGAGGCAAGCGAGGCTCCAAGCCGGCGAGCGGGCGGTGGTGCAGATGGAAACTCGATCACCCCCGGCTCAACAGACTGTTTGATTTATTTTAAAATCAAGCAGATGGCTGCAACAGGGGTTTGTTTAAGTTCAGCTCAGAGCTGGGCCCGCGGCCAGAAGCCTGGGGCAGCTGTGCCAAAAATTTTTCAATGACTTTGGTCGTCAAACCGCCTCTTCCCCTCCCTTTTGAACTTCAGCCTCCCGCACATGTAGGCGCCTCCTGCCTGCCACCCCCCCACCCCAACCAGGCCACTGCTGTTCTTTGTGTCCCTGTCCCACTGCTGAATCTCTTTCTCTCTCTGCGTCTCTGAGTGTCTATCTCTAGACCTCTGTCTCTCTCCGTGTGTCCCCGTGTCCCCCCTCTGTGTGTGTCTTCATGTCCCTCTCGGTCTCTCACGGTGTCTCTCTGCGTCCCTCTGACTCTCTCTCTCCTTCTCTCACCTTTTTAATTTCTCTCCCACCACTTCCTCGCCATCCCCCACTCCAAGAAACCTTCCCAAACTGTCCCCCTGCTCCTCCTGCCTCCCCACCCCCATCATCCCCCCTTCCCAGCAAGGCACATGGGAAAACAGCCAAGCCTTTGTGGCTGCTCTGTCCTCCAGACCACCCCTCTCTGAGACCCTGTGGCTGGGAAAAACAGGCCCCAACCGTAAAATCTTGGACTAGGCCAGGCCGCTGAGGTCAAGTGGCTCAGCCCCCACCCAGAGGCTGCGAGGCCGTGGCGGCTGGCCTCCTGGTCACAGGGCAGCGGCATCTGCAGCTGTCCCTCCTGCAGTGGGCGGGATAGCCCAGGCCGGTTGGGGATCCCCGCTGTGCGCCAGTCTGCTGTGGAGGTCAGCTGCAGGCTGCTGGCGCAGGTCACGCAGCAACCTGCATGGCACATGTAAACACCCAATGTACATGTATGTGCACACAGGCATGGCACATGCATCCACATATAGGCTGCGTGCACATGCACACTGCAGACACATGCACAGGCAAACACCCACACACATACAGCACACACAGCTTTCACAAACGCACAGGCAGACACACACCCACACAGCACTCACAAACACACATACACTCTGCTTAGGAAGAAGGTGTGGCACGTCCCCATCCCCCAGAGGGATGAATGGTGCCCTGCTCCAGTGGCAGCAGCTCCCTGGCCGAGAGACCACCCACCCTGCCTCAGACCCCAGCCAGGGCTGCCCGTTGCCTCCGTCCCCACAGCCCAGCATGAGCTGCCTGAACTGCCCTGGCCTCCTAAACAAGACGAGGCTTTAAAATAGCAGCCAGCTCTTTAAATAACCCCAGGTCCAGAGAGGAACGCTCTCCAGGCGGGTGGGGCGCGGCCCCCAGCCATCCCGGCACCACTGGGGGGGGGGGGCGGTGCTGATGGCATGCCTGCCCCTTGCCTGGGCCGGAGGCCAGACCCCGCCGTCAGGTCCATTTGGAGCCTGGGTGTTTTTCCGCCTCTGGGTGGAGAGGCCAGGGCTCTGGCTGATCTGGCGAGAGCTGACTCAGCCACCCTTCCCAGCCCCTGTCCCCTAGGGTCACCCACGACCGCTAGGCTGGCCTTAGGGAAGCCCGGTGAGGCCTACACCAGCTTGGCACATGTCAGCCTTGGGTCTGCTGGGTGTGTGGGCCTCACAGGCCCAGTACCCAGCGGGTAGACAGGACCCTAACCACATATCTCCTCCCTCTGGGTCATGCCCTTGATGCCAGAGGACACGCCCCGGTTCCCATCACCTCTCTTCACTCCCTGCGGTCCTGGGGGAGCAACCAGGACTTTGGGGTGGAGGCCCAGGCTCCTCTTGCACCAGGCCCAGCCCTGAGCCTAGGCCCCAGGTCGGGCCAGAGCAGGACTCCAGAGCTCAGGCACATTCCTGGAGGGGTGGTCGGTCAGATACAGGTCAGGAGGTCAGGCTGAGGCAGCGCAGTGCCGTGCCCTTGGTCATGAGATGCCAGCTCCCCATTCAGCTGGGGGCTTATCTCCATGGTCCAGGATGCCACTGATGGTCCACACCAGGCCACCGGCAGCTTTAGATCTCGATAAGACACCGCCTGGAGGTTTCTATCTGCTTTTCACAATAGCCGATTCCCACCCCTGACTGCGTGGGGGCCTTGCGCCAGCATCTCTTTGTTGAATCAAACAGTTTGGAAATTGTAATGAACTTTAGCACCTTCCCCAACACAAACGAAGCCCAGGAAATGGAAAACGTGGCCCAATTAAAAATGTGTCTCAGACTCCCAGCGAGGACCACCGAGGAGGCTCCCTCTGTTGGGGACACCCTCCCTGACGTCTGGAAGCTTTTGTTTGTTTATTTTCTGTCTCTCTGGTCTCTCACCTGCTGAAGGCTTCAGTTTGGCAGAGAATCACTCACACACCGACCTTTCCTTTCTGTCTTCTGATTACTTTAGTTTTGCATGCAGAGGAAGCCCTTAAGAACTGAGAAGCTGTGTACTGTATATCCCGAAAACAGGTTTGAGAAGTTTTTCAAAATTTCATTGTCTAGGTCCTTTTCCGAAATTAATTTTTTTTTGGGGGGGGGTTGTTTTTTCTGGTTAGTTGTATCAAGCTTTGGGGTCAATGTATGGGGCGGAATCAAAGCTGTCACCCTGTTTATTCTGATCTTAGGAAAAGGTAAGAACTGCTGTCCTCATGCCCATGGTCATTAGAAACGCTTTAAACTCCCAACCGGCTGAGACCAGTGCCATTTTTTCCCCTATTCTTTTTTAATCGTGGTGAAGCACAGCTGACATAAAAGTCCACTGTAACTGTTCTAAAGTGCATAACTCAGGGGGCATTTAGTGCATTCACGAGGTTGGGCAGCCATCACCTCTATTTCCAGAACTTTTTTATTATCCCCAAAGGAAACCTTATACCCGTTACCAGCACTGTTTTTACAACATTCTGGAGGCAAAAGACATCTCTTCCCTTCATGATCCTGGGGCAAGTGACACGCTGTCTGATTCCGGTGTGAGAAAACCACCACACCGGTTTCAGAGAACAGAGGAACAGAACTTGGGTAGAAAGATCTGCCCTTGAGGATGAGAGTGAATATGGAGAGAAAAGGTGAGAAGGAGAGAAGGCAAGGCAAGAGGAGGTTAAGGAACACAGAGGGAGGCTCTCCTGGAGCCAAACTCATTTAACAAAAAAAATTCTCGGTCTGGTTGGCGGCTGAGAAACTTTTTTATATTAGGGTTTAGCTCGAGGCTCTACAAATTAGCATGGTCTGTTCCAGTTCAGGTTTATAGCTTAATTGAGCTGGAGCCTGACTGTCTTTGCAGAGCCCTTGGCAGTATCCGGAGCCATCCATCCATCCATCCATCCATCCATCCATCCATTCATTCATTCCACAAATGTTTCTTGGGCATCCAGTACAATGTGTCAGGTACTGTTCTGAGTGATGGAGGTGCAGTGTGAAGAAGGCAGGCTCGCCCCTGCCCCTGTGGACCTCACTCGGTGGGGGAGCTGCATAATTTAGAAATTAGTGAATAAACAGTCCACGTCGCATTGTGTGGAGTTCAGAGCGACAGACACATAATAGGGTAGTGAGGGCCAGAGGACATAGAGCAGGGGCTCTGGGGGATTGATGGAGAGCAGCTGTAGGCTGGGACCCGTGTGGAGCTGGGGCAGGCTGGGCGAGGTGTGTTCCTGGCAGAGGGCAGAAGAAGTGAGTGCTGAGGCCCTGGGGAGGGAATTTGGGGGGCAGTGAGGAGCAGCAAGGGGTCTGAGAGTTTGGAAGGGGCTGGACGATGTGGGGTTCCAAATTTACACTCCATGGGAGGGGGACCAAAAGGGGAGGCCCCAGGGTGCAGAGCAGACCACGGGCAGGCACAGACATAGTCTAGAGAAAGTGGCGAGTCCCATCGGGAGCAGTTTCTGGGTGTTCCTCCTGGCTGCAGGTCTCTGATGCTGCAGTTGAGTGGGAAGGCTGGCCTGGGCCTCCTCCCGGCTGCTGGCTGGAGGCCTTCCCTGCCTTGTGAGCCTCTCCTGAGGGCTGCTTCTGTGTCCTTAGGTCATGGCAGCTGGCTTCCCCAGAGAGAATAAGGGGGCAGCTGCTGTGCCTCTAATGACCTGGACTTAGAAGCCACACCCTGTCACCTCTGCCGTTGTCTGTCCTGTACTCAAGGATGGAGGCCTTACTTTCAAACCACCTCTTGGTGATCTCTCTTGTTAATAGTGACAGAGAGGCTGCTGGTCAAGAAGAGCATTGGGATGGATGGAAGAACATCGCTAGGTTTACAGGGTGTGTATTTTAGAGTTGCAGTCCAGTTCTGTTGTTTGATTCTGACTTTTCCTTTTATGATAGTCATATACGCTTTAAACTTAAGCCTAAAACATGAGTTGATTTAAGGAAAATTATGAAATAAAATCCATTAAGTGACAATGAAGGACAGACACATGGAGTGTGGAGGTGGGGCCTGACTGCAGTGGTGGCCAGCAGCATGGATTCTGGAGCCAGATGGCCTCAGTCAGGGTCCGGCTCAGCTGCCTACAGCTGTGTGTCCAGCAGTGAGCATCTAATCTCCTTGATCCGCACTTTGTCCTTGAAGGAGTGGAGGTAGCAGCCAGCTGCCTGGTTCTGCTGTGAAGCTGAGGTAGGATGGAGTTCCCACAGAGGCCTGATGTGTTTTTAGGGCATGATGGGTGTCCCTGCTAGGAGATGGCCTGGGCTCTGAGCCTCACCTTGCTGTGTGCGTGTGTGTGCGTGTGTGTGTGTGTGCATGTGTGTATGTGTGTAAAGCAGCGGGAAGGGGCTGTCCCTCCTCCCACCTTTATTTGCCCTGAGCAGGGGCAGCACTTGGTGAGGGTGGGGGAGATTCCTTTGCAGGTTCTTCATCCGGCTGGAAAACAGGTTATCTGTGGTCCTCCCCTCACTTAGGTACCCACCTGCCCTTCTACCCATCCATGTGTCCTTCTTTCCTTCCATCCACCCACCCACCTTCCTTTCCTTCTATCCATCCATCCATCCACCCACCCACCTACCTGCCTTTCCATCCATCCATCCATCCATCCATCCACCCACCTTCCTTTCCTTCCATCCATCTATCCATCCATCCATCCCACCCACCTGCCTTTCCTTCCGTTCATCCATCCATCCATCCACGCAGCCACCCTCCTACCCACCTGCCTTTCCTTCCATCCATCCATCCACCCACCTTCCCTTCCTTCCTTCCATCCATCTACCCCCCCTTCCTTCCATCCATCCATCCACTCACCTGCCTTTCCTTCCATCTTCAGTCTGTCCACCCACTCGTTTATCTGTCACCCATCTTTCCTGATTCTTTCCTGCCATTCATCTAGCCATTTATCTTTCCTCATTTTTTCTGCTGACTTTT
>CAUYQV010133629.1:0-12127 GCA_963574575.1 Galagoides demidoff | reverse complement strand
GTGGTCCCAGCTACTTGGGAGGCGGAGACAGGAGACTCGCTTGAGCCCAGGAGTTGGAGGTTGCTATGAGCTGTGATGCCATGGCACTCTACCCAGGGGGATAGCTTGAGGCTCTGTCTCAAAAAAAAAAAAAAAAAAAGATGTCCAGTGTGGCTAGACCTTGAAAAAGTGGCATCTGATTTCCCCAACTCTCCTCCTCCACATTCTCCTGGGCCACGCACCTACTGTAGCCCAAATTGCCCAAGCCTCTCTCCTCCTAGGAATGGAAACTCCATTTGCTCTCAGCATCTCCAGATCTTCTCACCCCACAACATTTCAAGACTGAAAACCAAGACCCAACTGGTCCATTCCTATTTCTCAATTTCTTTTTCAGGAGAAAGTTTGTTGATTAATCCCTGATGCTGGCTTCCTCAATGGAGATAAACAGCAGGAGAATGTTTTCCTCTTTGCAAGGCAATTTAAATACTCAATCTTACAACCAGCATGTCATTTCTTACTGGTCCCAAATAAACTCAGAGTCCAGTTAGGGAGATGAAACTCTCCCCAGCAAGAAGCAATATCTCAAGGCAGCCTGGCAGTGGAAGGCCAAATGGGGTGCGAGTCATAGCAATAGTATTTTCTTGGGATTTTCTGCTTTATGGAATAATGTCACACCCATTATCTCAACTGACCCTCATAACAATCCTGTGATGTAGGTCTAATTATCTACATTTGACAGGTGAGAAACTGAGGCTAACAGAAGTAAAGTCACTTGCATGATCAGATAGCTAGTAAGTGACCAAACCAGGTTTCATATCCAGACCCTAACTCTGAAGCCTAACACTTTCAAGAAGAAATGCACCTAGCTCAATGGCTAGGTGCCAGCCACATACACCAGAGCTGGTGGGTTCGAATCCAGCCTGGGCCTGCCAAACAACAATGACAACTATAACCAGAAAATAGCCAGGCATTGTGGCAGGCTCCTATAGTCCCAGCTACTTGGGAGGCTGAGGCAAGAAAATCACTTAAAGCCCAAGAGTTTGAGATTGCTGTGAGCTGTGACACCACAGCACTTTGCTGAGGGCGACATACTAAGACTCTGCTCAAAAAAAGAGAAAGAAATGCAGGGGTTTGTGGAGAGTGGACAATGGGATGGGGTGATCAGGGAAGACTTGGTAGAGGGCATGGCTTCTCTGGGTGGACAGGAATTCTTCTGCTGGGAAAGAGGAGATGAACATCATAGCAGGAAGGAGTCAGGGGCTTATTTGGACATCTTCAAACTGCTGGGTCCTGGCTGTGAGATGTGGACTCTGCAGCTTAAAGTCATCCCCAGAAGAATCCTTCCCTTCCTACGAGGTCCTAGGCTAGGGGGACAGGGGCATCTCTCAGGGCCCAGGCCTTTTCTGGAGCCCAGATTTCCCACAGCTATGCCCTCAGGTTGATCACTGTGGCAAGTTGAGCTAAAGGTGCCCCTGGCATCTCTGTGGCCCTCTCAGGGCCCCACAGGCTGGTGTGCACCTCTTGCCTATACCCTGAATCTCCGAGAACAACCTCAGTCGTCTGTCCGGGTCTCCTCCCGGCAGGTCAGTGCTCCCCCCCTCACCCCCACCATGGACAGGCTCCTGTGATGATGGATCGCTGGCCCCAATGCACATATTATTATGAAATGGGTTTATTACACTCTAAATCTCTCACTAATGTGCCGCTGTTTAATCCCTTTATCCAATTCTCAGTCTCTCAGGCTCAGCCGCAGATCTCTCCACCCAGGACTAGGTCTGAATGGCTTATTGGATGATTTCTGACTTGGGGGAACTAGGGTGGGGCTGTTTAGAGGAGGAGGGAGGAGAGGTAGGCATGCAACCCCTGAAAGAAGTTGAAGGGCTTGTTTGGGGTCCTGAACATGGAGCCTTCTTGGGGCCTGAGTTCACTCCTGGAGCCCCTCTTGTCTGTCTATCTGTCTGTCCCCCTTTCATCTTCTCCATCTCTGTGTCTCTGACTCACATCTGCTGGCTGCCTCACTCCAACTCTGCGGACTGCCTGTCACTGCTTTCTCACTGCCTCTCTGACTCCCTGTCTCTTTCTGTCTCTGTGTCTTCCCATGAAGCCAGATTGTGGTCAGGATGGCAGAGTCTAGTTCCCCATGTGTGGGCAGGGCAATGCTCCATGACCTCTCTACCCCAGCCCAGCCCCCATTTCTGAAGGTTCCTCTTTTTCTGCTATGTTTCTGCCCAGGTCATTTCTTCATCCCAGCCCCACTCACCAGCTACCTTCCTCTTTTGGCACCTGCAACTGATGTCCCCTCTGGCTTTCCTATCCTGCCCCCAGCTCCTCCTCTTGGCCCTGCCCTTGGCCCATGCCCTGCTGACACCAGCAGCCCTCAGACTCCACCACCTCCTTGCTCTGGCTCACATCTCAGTCTGAAGCCTCCTCCCTTCCCTCTTCACTCCTGCTTGGCCACCTCCTCGCTGGCCTTCTCTCCCTGCCTGGGCCTCTATCTCTGTCTCTCCCAGTGTCTCTCCCAGAGCAGTCCCTCCCCACTCTGACACACCAGCCGGTAAGGCAGCCAAGGCTTCCTGCTGTCAGCTGGGGAATAGATAAAGATAAATGATATTATGTTAAATTCCACTTAATGACAAATTTTTAATTTTCTGAACATGGTCATTTTCTGGCTAGTGAATCAAGTGGAGGGAGCTAATTACATGAAGATCTGAACAAAAATAACTCCTAATTTTCAAGGATAATGGAAGAGAAATGTTGGAGATTAATGGCACTATTTATCTTTTTTAAATTTCTATCTTTCTCTGTGATAGCCGTGCTCCCCAAGGAAAATATTCATAAAATGAAATTGAAGTCGTAACTTAATAGGTTATTAAAATTTTTGAGTGCATATCACTTTCCTTCCGCAGCACTGTAAATTTAAATTGAAGTTTGCGGCTCCCCGAGTCACCAGCGGAGTTTTTTTTATGATGGCACAATAGAGAGAAACATGCATCTTTGTCAGGAGGTATTTGCTAGTCTAATTTTATGGCAGGCCGGATTATCAGACGGGAATGGCAGCGCCGGGGGAAGCTGACAAGCCCGCAGCCGGCAGCCATGTGTTTCCATTAGCGCCCCGAGCCGTCCGGGGCTTCTCTGGACTCTCATTTTCCACTTCAGTCTTTTATCTTGATTTAAAGTGAGGGCGCCCAATATTCAGGGCCTGTCATTTTTCTCTCTCACACACTCTCGCGCCCTCTTCCTCACTCTCCCCTCCCACTTCCTCTGCTCCAGGGCCTGCTGCCTTTCATCTCGGGGTGTCCAGCATGGGCCCTGCCCTCCTTCCCCATCCTTACCCAGTCCTGTGGGCTCCACCCTGGGAGGAAGACGGGAGAGGAGGCAGGGGCTGCAGGGCAGCCAGAGTTAGTTGTAAATTTGAGTGAAGCCTTCTCCCTGTGGGCTCATCAGAGGAACATGCCTGTGTGTGAGGTGGAGAGGGACTCTCTAGGATGGAGCCCATCAGGCCCTCTAATTGAGTGTTAATGGAGTTTCGATGAGGAGGGGGCACAGCTGTTGGCTCAGGGGACCCAAGGGCAATGAGAATTATCACCAGTCTCTCTTCTGTCCCTGTGTCTGTCCCATCCAGGTCTCTGTCCCTGGCTTTGTCTCTGAGTCTCAGAATTGTAAACCTAGACAAAACTTAAGAAGAGCCCAGACCAACTCCCACATTTCACAGAGAAATATATGAAGGCCCAGAGATGGGGAGTGTCTTGTCCAAGGCCCCATAGCTAATTAGTGGCCGAGAAAGTACAAGAAGTTGGACATCATGGACATGTAGATGGATGCACGTCCACTGGGCCGCACTGCCTCACACAGACTCATTCTGCTCTGGGATGGACACCAGTGTCTTTGTATCTGTCTCAGCTCCTATTTACCATTGATCATCTTGTTATAGCCACCAACGTTCTCCAATTAGCCTTGACACCTCAAGGTCCTCTTTCACTTGTGTCCTGTCCTCAGCTCCACACCCTGTCAGGCATATACCTCTCCTCCCCTCTCCTTCACTCAGGTTCATCTGGCCTGTTAACATCAGTCCTCCCATCTGCTTACGTGATTTCATCTTCTCCCCAACTCCTGTCCCATGGTGCAAATGCCCCAAATCCTCAAATGCTTTTCTGACTGTGCCCCCAAACACATTCTGTACCCTCCACACTGTGCCTGCAGGATTGAGTTCCATGTTCTCATTCAAGCCTCAAAACCGGGCATGGACAGGGCCTGTTGTCTCTCCTCTGCTCCTTCCTTGCCCACTGTGCAGAATCAGCTCCAACCTCTGTACCTTTGTCCTCTCCTAAGTTCCACCCATCATTTGTGACCCACTTCAAGCTACTCCCTTGCTGGCCCCTTAGGCCACATTGGGCTTCCTTTAGCCCTCCCCATCCAGGTGTTCATTACCCACTCACCCCTGCCTAGAACTGCCACTGCACTGGCTCTGACTTGTTCCACCCTGGACCAGGGACCCTATATTCAGTTGCATGCCTTATTCTAGAGTTCACAAATGCCCCCCTAGGTGACATATCCTATCCTTCAGGTCCTGGGCACAACAGCAGCAACCCCTGGCTAAGTCATCAGATAGGAAGTCTGCCTGCATAGGATCATAGCATGTTGGTACTGGAAGGGATCTGAGATGTCAACACCCTCCTTATATACATGGGGAAATTGAGGCCCAGGCAGAGGAGTGGTGCCCAGGGTCCTGCCATGAGTTAGGAAGGCAGTTGAGACTCACGACCAGGTCTGGACTCAGTTTCAGTGTTCTCTCTGCCTCGCCATTCTGCTTCTAGGGTTCAGGTTGTCATTGACACTCATGTGTGAATTGACAATATAACTTTTAATCTCAAGGCTTTGGTTTCTCCATGATAGAGGAAAATAGTTCTGGCCCATGGTACCTTCCTCAAAGTGGGGTCAGGGGTAATTGGGGGAATCCCGTGGCAATGGGAAGACTTTTCAGTAGAGCATCACTTGTCCCTCTGACCCTTCCCTACATCCCAGACTGTTCAGCCCTTGCCCCTGAGTGCTCACTGGCCTGGCCACTTGCAAGGACTGCGCCCCTTCCTCCCCGATTGAGCCCCCTATTGGGCCACCCACCATTGTGTTCCATGTTGCAAGTTGTTGTAGACATGTGCCAAGCGTGTTGCAAGCATGTTGCAAGTGTGTTGCAGGCATGGCCATTTCCACTTGGCTGCCTATGCCACACAGGTCAGGTGGTGAGTGGCCCAGGCTGCCCCCACGCCGTGTTTAGCAGTGGAGCTGAGCGGAGGCGGTGCCTGGTTCCCCAGCCACAGTCTCTCGTTAGAAAGAAATTAAAAGCCACTCAATTTTGGCTAATATCCCTCTGAAGGCCTTTAACTCCACCTGTGACTAACCCATTCATAATCGCTCCGTTTTAGTGGCTCAGGCTGATGTAGCCTCAATTAATTTGGGAGGAGAGATAAACGGCCATTCCTCTTTGTCTCCCGTCCCTTCCTCCCTTTCTGCCCTCGCTGTCCGTCTCCCCCACAGCCTCTCTGTCTCTCTGTCTCTCTGTCTCTCTCTCTGCCTCTGGCTCAGTTGTTCTTTCTCCTGTTCTCTGGCTCACCTCTCATCCTGATTGTATGGCTCTGTTTCTCTCTCTTGAAATTCCTGTCTCTCCAACTCTTTTTGTGTCTCTCTCAAAGTCTGTCTTAGTTTCTGTTCTCTCTCCATTTCCATCTGTCTCTTTCACTCACTCTCTGTGTCTGTCTCTTTCTTTTTCTTCATCCATTTCTCTATCTGTCTGGGGCTCTGCGCTTTTGTCTTTGTCTCTCCCTCTTGCCTTTTTTGGTCCCCTCCTTTGGTCACAGCTTGCTCATCTGTGGGGCTACTTCCCTTGCCCACGAGTGTGCTGTGCATCCTGTGTCTCTGTTCCTGATGCTGGCTGATCTCCTGGCACTCTCCCATCTCTCTTTTCTTTGCTGTGTCTGTCACTTTGTCTCAAACATTCTTTAATTTCTTTTCATTCTCCCAGACCCTTCTGTCTTATCCCTTCTCTGACAGCTTCTCTTCTTTCTCCCTTTCCCCCACGTTTCCACTCCTTCTTTTTCTTATATTCTGCTTCTGTCTCTCCATTTGCCTCGGTTTCTGCTTTATCTCCCTGAGTTTTACTCTCTTCCCTTCCTTTTTCTACCACAGAGATGACTTTTCTCTTACCTACCTCTCCCATGACTCAGACACCTTTTCTCCTGGTGCCTCAACCCCCCCCCCAGCCCTTCAGTCCTTTTGTCTTCCCCTCTCCTCTCGATTATTATTAATGATAAAAGCTCAAACATCACATCAGTAATTTCTGAGTGAGTTTTGCAATGAAACTGGGGCCTTCTCAGCCCCTCCCGAGTCCCACAAATTTTACTTTTGTAATTTCACGCCTCTGGTTATCACCACGCTGCTCCGTCCCTCTCTGCCTCTCAGCTTCCCTCCCCTCCCCCCTCCCCCCCGGAGAGAGCACTTAAACTTGTTTTCATTCCCTTATTCTTTATTTTTTTAATGTCCACTCTCTCCGGAGTCAGTAATGTTCTTCCTCTCTTTCCTCTCCCATTTTCTGTTAATTCTGCGCCATCTGCCTTAGCATCTGTTAAAAATAAAATTTCCCTCACACAATGAGAAGCCTCCCTGCTCCTCCCCTCCCCCTTGCAGCCCCCCAGGTTTGGTGCTGGGGCCGTCAGATGCCACTTCCTCTCCTGGGATCCTCCCCCACCCCCGTCCCTAGTCTGGTTTCCAGAGAAGAGACACAGTGTTGGGCAAGCAGGCGGCAAGGAGGGAGGGGGTTGCCCAGGGGGCCTGGAGCTTGAGGGGCAGCTGCAGAGAGAGCTAGAACAGGGGGCACAGAGGATGGAACCAGGCTCCACCCACTTACCTTCGGGACCTTGCCTAGGCTGGAGCTTTGAGCTGCTGAGACAGAGCACCTGCACAGGTAGGTGACAACAGGTGGGGGAGAGGCTTAAGGAAACAGCTTTTGCTCCCCAGGAAAGGGGGTTGCTGATGAATTTATTTGCCCTTTTTGAAAACTAATACTGTGGCAAGAAGCTGAGTTGGTGGTGGGAGTGAATTTGGGAAAGGAGAGGACAGCCCCCAAGTCCCAGTGGCTGGCCCCAGCTTGGGTTGAGTATAATGGTAGACAAGGTACCCTCAATACTGGCTGTTCAGGATCCCCTCCTCCCTATGTCTGCTAGAGGACTGTGTCCCTGCTGCCCTGGGCTCAGCTGGGAGAAGGGAGGGGAAGAGAATCAATTGACCCCCATGCCCTGAAGACTTTAGGAGGCAGGACATTTTTGGGTTGAAGCCAGCTTCCCAGAGGGACTGAGAATGTTTGTATGTGTGTGTGTGTGTGTGTGTGTGCTTGTGAGACAATGATTTCCCATCTCTATTGATCCTTGTAGGGTTACTTGGCAAGAGTGTTTGGCCGATTTCCTTTTAGTGTCATAAGATGTCTATCTACATCTTGAAAGTATAGATGTATTTATGTGTGGTATAATGGGTGTGTAGCTATATCTCTCCATGAAAGGGTGTGTGACAGTGTGTGGTAGTGGATATATTTGTGACTATGTATCTCTGTGCATATCTGTGCAAATGGTGTCTTGCAAAAAACCCATCCTCCTGTGATTGTGACTGTGTGTATAATTATTCATGTCTTACTATCCTGTTGTGTTTGTATGTGGAAGTGTTACATGCTTTGTATAGCTGTGTATTTGTGTACTTCTCTTATGATGTTGGGTGTGACTGTTTCTCTGTGTGATAATTCCTTGTGATGAGGTGGTTTGTGTATATGACCAATGACAGACTGGTACTTGTGTGCAGCTGGTGAGATGGTGAGTTTGGGAGTCTCTGTGTGTGGTTGTGGGGTGATCCTAGAGGACTATCTGATGACATATGCGTGTGTGTGTGTGCATGTGTGTACTGTATGCTTCCTTTTACTCAGTGCCACACAAATGAGAGGGTACAAGAGTTGGGCTTGGCTGTGTCAGACACATGGGAAGGGGCAAGGCATGTGCTGTTAGTTATGTTGGTAGATCCAGTACAGGTGACTAAGAGAAGGTCACAAGTCAGGAACTGAGGCGGTTTTAACATCAAACAGTTCCGAGCTGAATTCCTAGATTGTCCTGATGAGGTCAGTGACAGTAAGTTACTTAAACTCACTGAGTCACAGTTTTCAGATCTGTAAAATGGGAATAAATCATATCTATGGCACAGAATGGTTTCGAGGCTTAGGGACAAAAAATGTTAAACAACTAGCCTGGCACCTATTAGTAATAAAATAATAGTAACAACAGCAACAACAATAAACCCTTATTACATACATGCTATTACTTATGTGCTTCCTTTATTCCTTTCATCAACTCTAGAAGGATTCTAACTGTTCTAAAGACAGGAAACTAAGGCACAGGGTATGACTAATTAAGATCAGATAGCTAGTAATGGTGGAGTACCTGCTCAGCAATTATACCTTTGTTTGGCTTTATTTGGAAAGAAGATGCGTCCTGCAACTACTGATAATATTATTCATATGAATATGCAGGGAGAAGAGGAGGGGGAGTTATGCATCAAACAAATAGCACTTTCTTCCCCCTTGTAAAGTGGTCTCCTTCCAGGTTATCCCAATCCCACACTTGGGCAGAACTGATGGCTCCTGGGTCTATTTTGGGAAATGGACAAAAGAGAGAGACTGAGAAGGAAATGTCCCCATGCTCCTAGCCACCTCTTGCCAGCCTTGATCGACAACGAAGAAGCAGTAATCTCTTTCTGGCCCGAGGGGACCAGCAGCGTTTGTGAAACAGATTTTTACAAAATGTTTTGACCCTGCTCTCCCCTCCGCCCGCATCCCAGCCTGGCACCGTGTCACCTAATTAAATCAGCCTTCGCGGGCGTCTCCGCTCCCTGCTAATTGTGCCCTGGGCGGGTTTCCGGAGGCAGCTCTTCCCATTCCACCTTCCCCAGCCCTGCATCGCCACCCACCCTTCCCAAGGACAGTGGGGGTTAGGTTGGGAGATGGGGGCTCCTGTGGCGATTTCCACAGGCCACCCCACTGGCTATCCTGCATCCTGGGAAACTGAGTCACTGGTTCTAGATCTCTGTCTGGGGTTTTGCCCAAGGACCAGGGCCCAGGTCTGAAATGACCTGGGACCTTGGGGAGGCCAGGCCGAGCGTGTCTGAGTAATTGTCTCCGCCAGACGCAGAGCTGGAGAAGGTGGCTCAGAAAACCCCGGATTTCTTTCCCCTTCACCGTCTGCACTGGCCAGGTCAGAAGCACGGCAGTTTTATTTAAAAAGCTTTCTGGGCGCTCCAAGGCTTAGCTGGCAGGGCGCAGACCGCCGTCTCCTCTGTCCAGGGTGCTGAACACGTACCGAAGCAGGCGGCTCTTTTGCTTTGCCCGGGATCATAACAATGACTAAAAATCATCACAGGCTACTTTTATTGAACGATTACCGTGAGCAAGGCAAAGATCTGAGCGCTTCCAGCTCTCTCTATATAAACCAATTCTCACAACAACACTAGGTGAGATTTTCCCATTTTACAGATAAGAAAATTGAGATTTAGGTTAAAGGGCTAGAGTTGGTGATGGTGAAGGGAGATTTTCACTTTATTTGCAGAGTCTGATTTTTTTTTCTTTTTCTTTTCTTTCTTTCTTTCTTTCTTTCTTTTTTTTTTTTTTTTGTAGAGACAGTCTCTCTTTGTCGCCCTCGGTAGAGTGCTGTGGTGTCACAGCTCACAGCAACCTCCAGCTCTGGGTTTAGGTGATTCTCTTGCCTCAGCCTCCCAAGTAGCTGGGACTACAGGTGCCCACCACAATGCCCACCTTTTTTTGTTGCAGTTTGACCGGGACGGGGTTCAAACCCACTAGCCTCGGTATATGGGGCCAGTGCCCTACTCACTGAGCCATAGGAGCTGCCATTTTATTTTTTTTCCTAACAACTAAGAATATATGCATGTATTATTTGCACATTAAAAATATGTACTTTGGCTAGGCACTGTGACTCATACCTGTAATCCTAGTACTTTGGGAGGGTGAGGTGGGAGGATTGCTTAAGGTCAGGAGTTAGAGACCAGTCTGAGTAAAAGTGAGACCTTGTCTCTACAAAAAGAAATTTTAAAATCAGCTTAGAGTGGTGGTATGTACTTGTTGGTCTATTTACTTCAGAGGCTGAGGTAGGAGGATTGCTTGGGCCCAAGAGTTGAGATTGCAGGAAGCTATAATGATGCCACTATACTCTAGTCCTGGCAATAGATTAAGACTCTGTCTCAAAAAAAAAAGTATTTTAGGCTCAGTGCTCAGTGCCCATAGCACAGTGGTTATGGTGCCAGACACATACACTGAGGGTGGTGGGTTCAAACCTGGCCCAGGTCAGCTAAACAACAATGACAGCTACAACAACAATAATAACAAAATAGCTGGGCATTGTGAGGGGCACCTGTAGTCCCAACTACTTGGGAGGCTGAGGCAAGAGAATCACTTAAGCCCAAGAGTTTGAGGTTGCTGTGACCTGTGATGCCATGGCACTCTACCCAGGGTGACAGAGTGAGACTCTGTCTCAATAAATAAACAAATAAATAAATAATTTAAATAGTGATTTTTTTTTTTCCTAATGGGGGACATTGTTATGGACATATGACCCAGGTTCTTCAAAGAGAAAAGAGATTCCTACAAATTTTATAAAGACAGAGAAAGTAATCAAATGCATTGTTGAATGGACCTTGTTTGCTTTCTTATTTGAACAAACCCAATGTTAAAGAAAAGATTGAAAATTGGAAAAATTTGAATATGAAGTGGGAATCTGATGATATTAAAGAATTATTGCCAATATTAGTAGGTGTTATAGTGATATTGTGGTTACAATTTTCTAAGTCTTTAATTGCTCAATTTCTTTTCTTAAAATGAGCTGTTAAGGGAATTTCTCAAGGTTACTTAACAGCCCCTTTTCAACTCCTCTGAGAGCCCATCACAGCAAATCTGATGGTGTCTATAGCCTAGTGTGGTATGTAGGTCTGTGTACACGTTTGTGTGGCTGTCTGTGATTAGGTTAGTACAGGTATTTGTATTGTATCTCTGTGTGTGAGACAATGGGTGGCAAATTTTGAGTGCTCACTAAATGCTAGGCTTTCTATAATGGTATCTTACATAATTTTAAACTCAGAACAATGCTGGGAGGGAGCACTTACTACTCTAGAATTGCAGATGTGGAAACTGAGGCAGAGAAAGTAATTTGCTTGTGGTTTTATAGTTAGTAAGAGATGGAATTGGGCCCCAGGCATTTTGACTCCACTCTCTAATATTCTTGCTAATTGACTAAACTGCAGTGGCTTTGTAGTCTGTGGAAGACTTGTGCCTGAGTATGACCTCATCTAGTGGGTGGAAGTAAGGAACTGGATATGTGGTCACAGCAGGGATCCTCTTCCCAAGATGCACTGGGGTGGGAAATGCAGGGAATTACAGATCAGTGAGGAAGGAAGATTGATTTGAAATGAACCAATCAATGGGAATATCAGATCCACTAAAGATTTACACGGACAAAGAATTTATCTGGTGACAAAATACTGCTAAGTTTAATTTTGAACTCAGAGTTTGCCTCTCCAGAATGATAAAAATAGCATCCATTGAGCACTCCCCAAATCTCTGTCTCCTTATCTATAAAGATACATAGAAACTATGCACATATAGCACAGGGTCTGGGACACAGCAAGGACTGACTAAAGGGTCACCTTTATTATTGAGGGAAGAACCACAATATAACACATTAAAACCAGATCTGGAGCCAGTAGGGTATAATCTTGGTCTCAAAATTGCCTAGCTAGGTAACCTTGGACAAGTAACTTAACTTCTCTGAGCCTCATCTCCCTCTTCTGTAATAGGAATAGAATCATTTAAATAATTGTAAAACTTAAATGAGATCATATATAAAGTTCTTGGCATGGTGCATTCCTTATAGTGAGTGCCCAATAAGTGTTCACAGTTACTACTTTGTGCCAGGTGTTTTATATACATTCTCTCTGAGCTTGATCACCACCCTACAGGCTATTTAATATTCCAAAGCAGGAATGGTTTGTATTCCAAATTTATACTTGGCCCATTCACCTGGCTGCCTGTCGTTTCAAGAGCTCCCTCCTTTATTTG
>CAUYQV010133624.1:0-21633 GCA_963574575.1 Galagoides demidoff | reverse complement strand
CCATGGCATCACAGCTCATAGCAACCTCCAACTCCTGGGCTCAAGCGAGTCTCCTGCCTCTGCCTCCCAAGTAGCTGGGACCACAGGCGCCCGCCACAACACCCGGCCATTTTTTGGTTGCAGCCATCATTGTTGTTTTGGTGGGCCCGGGCTGGGGATTCGAACCCGCCACCTTAGGTGTACGTGGCTGGCGCCTTAGCCGATTGAGCCACAGGCGCCGAGCCGGTTTGGTGACTTTCTGTCTGGCTCATCACTTTTCTGTCTGTAAAGCAGGGATAATTATAATATCTAGACCTATATGTTTGCTTGAAGCTTAAATGAGTTAACATATATAGAGCAGTTAATAGATAACATACTTTCAATAAATAGAATTATTGTTGGTAGAAATAGTAATGGTACTAATGATCTCATGAACGTAAGACACACATTTAATTTTCATGCAAGCACTTTTCCCCCTTAATTTAGGCCCTTTTCTCCCTATCCTTGTAGATAATACTCAATTTTTGAAATTGAGAAATTTCTTAGTTGTTTAAAATTATCTAGATCGAACGTATTAATTTTATGTCTTTTAACTCAGCCTTATTATACTAAGACCTATCAAAGATCTAGAATGTCTCTAGGAAATAATTTAACCCCTCTTCCTGAAGGAGAGACATTTGTTCTAATGTGTATTAGAAGTTCCACTATTTTCCGTGAGCTCTTCTGAGCATGAATTAACAATAAAAACATTTGCATGAGAAACTAGTAACTATGTATAACTGTCTTCTTACTTCTGAATGTCATCCGCTGTGGAAAAGGAAGCAGATAAGTATTTGAGAGACAGTATGCCTGCCCATGATAGGGGCCCATTATAGAGAATAATCTCGAAACCAGCCTAAACTTATGTTTGTCATCTTTATTGCCTGTTTTCTATTACGTTGTTTTTAAGGACATTAGTAAAAAATGAATAAGGCTTGTATAAAACATCAATTGTACCTTATAAAGGTATATAATTATTATGCACTCATCGTATTTTTAAAAGTGAATTTTTCTAACAGTAGAATATAGATGTCTTGACATAACACTAAGAAAATGACATGAAGGCTATGTTAACCAGTTTGATGAAAAATCTTGAATTGTACGTCAAAACACCACACTGTACCCCATGATTGCATTGTTGCACACAGCTATGATTTAATAAAAAAAAACATTTTAAAAATTTAAACAGTGGGTAAAACTGATTTTAAAATACATATCTCCTGGAACTTTAAGATGGTTTGGTTGAGGGGAAGTTAGTGGTGTCTGAACAAAGTCCATTAATTAGAATGGATAAGAAGAACAGCGATTCTTAAAGAAAAATTCTATCACATACATATATCCTCTCTGAATCATATATCCTTTTCTTTTCTTTTTTTTTTTTTTTTTGAGACAGAGTCTCACTTTCTTGCCCCTGGTAGAGTGCTGTGGCATCACAGCCCACAGCAACCTCCAACTCTTGGGCTCAAGAGATCCCCTTGCCTCAGGGTCCCGAGTATCTGGGACTACAGGTACCAGTCACAATGCCTTGCTAGTTTTACAGACAAGCTCTCACTCTCGCTCAGGCAATCAACCTGCCTCAGCTTTCCAGAGTGTTAAGATGCCACGTGTCAGACACTGTGCCCAGAAAACTTACATATTTCTTAATGCCTAAGAAACTTCACTGAGGATATTTAACCCCTTGGCTTAACGCCTGTATAAATCCTAACATAGGATTATTTTCTTTCCCTTTTCTTTTTGGATATTACTGTTTGTATTTGTTTGTTTCTGTAGTTACTTTTTTGGGCAGAGGGTTGCTATATTATATGCTTTTCTATTTTGTCCTTTTCTGGTCTTTTCTATAACTTTCTTTACCACTCTGGCATTTAGCACACCCTTCTTCCTTGTTTTAGAAGATCCAGCTCGGATGTCAACTCTTCTGTGATGTCCTCTTTCCTCACTCATGCCTCCCATCACCGTAGCAGCTTCCCACAGTATTTGGTTCTCTATATTGCAACTTTGCTTTGTTTCATTTTTGTTCTGAGCCAGAGTTTCTTTCTGTCGCCCAGGTTTGAGCGCCATGGCATCAACCTCATTCACAGAAACCTCAAACTCTTGAGTTCAAGAGATCATCCTGCCTCAGCCTTCCAAGAAGCTGGGACACCAGCACCTGCCACAATGCCCAGCTAAATTTGCTACTTTTAGTAGAGACAGAGTCTCGCTCTTGCTCAGACTAGACCTCCTGAGCTCAAGGGATCCTCCCACTTCAGCCTACCGGAGTGCTAGGATTACAGGCCTGAGTCACTACACCAGGCCTGTGAATTAGTTATTAATCAGACTTTCTCTTAGTGGTTTGTAAGCCTCTTCCAGAGAAAACCTAGAAACTATATTTTTACCATGTCACCAGGTTTAATGTAGGGGAAGCAAAAAGAAGGAGGGTGACAGGAAGGAAGGGACACACTAATGCAGGAACACTAGTCTAGATCGTGAGTTTGGTGAAAGTAAGACTGTATTTTTTATCAAATAAGGACCTCTTTGAGGAACAAAAAATAATTTAATTTAGTTTTACTTCATCATACGTGAAGAGCTGTTATTGTATAGCATCTTAGAGCAATGCTAATAGGTGAGTGTGCAGGTAGAGGGGGAAATATTATAAGGAGAGATTAAAGCCTATTATTTGGTATGGAAGAGGGAATGAAGAGAAGGAAATAAAACGCATTGATTTAGTATGATGTATCAGGCACTACACAAGAGTGCTTTGCACAGGTCATCATTATAGATACTATACGCCATCTTATTCCTTAAAAATCTTCCAAATGACCTAATCACACCCATTTTACAATGTGGATGAGTGAAGAGTAGGACATTGGCAATATAAGTGCCTTGCCAAAGTCACAGAGCTCTAAAGAAAAAATTAAGTTCAAATTTGGAGGGAAAGAAAGTCCGAACAAGAGCAAGCAATGATAGCACATGGTGGGGGAGGTAACACTGGGTCAGTTGAGAGAGAAATGAGGGAGGAGTGACAAGCATTGGTGATGGGGAACAGGTCTTCAGGGTTACCTTGCTGGCTGTGTGGGATGCAGGGGACAATGCCTATTGCTATGGGAGCCTGAGAAGAGGAAGATAAACATCCCTAAAGAAAGAAGATAGGTTTAAAAACAGAATTTCTATCTTATTGGACAAAAAAGTGAATGTGGGGACAAAATGGAGTCTTCCCTTCCCCAGTTTTCCTAAATTAAGAACAAAGAGCTGGATAAGACAGACAAGTGTTCTGCCACCATGAGACTTTCTGCCACATAAAAGTATATGTCCTCAAAGGAGAAGCAAAACACAAGCAAAGGGAAAATAAAATGTGTCCTAGAAATGAGCCACATCTCAGAACAAAAACCTAAGGCAGGTTCAGCTCACCTGAACAGATTTTCCAACTTCTTGATCCCCTGTAGCCTGGGCTTCTAGAGTGACCCCAATCCCTTCTCTATGAAGGTCCACATGCTGGTCGGTGTAGTTGGGCTCAGGCCTTGTCCTCAGCTTGCTAGCTGGAAGCGGGAGAAGGAGCTGACAGGCTTTTGTATTTATTACGATTTCAGAGCCAGTCCTTCTCCGTCTCCAGTTTTGCTGGTCAATCCCCTGGGAAACCCAGGCAAAACAACCTTAGAAGAATGTGCTACTTCTGGGCCTACAGAAATAATTAGGTCAAGAACAAAGGAGCCCAGTGCTCTCTGGGGAGTCATAAGACAAATTCTGAGAAAATAGAGAGTTTTCTGTGTGTGTATACATCATATGTTTGTGTATCTGTCTGTGTGAAATGATCATATGTACATATACAAGTGTACATGTACACGTGAACACCTGTGTATACATGTGTGTAAATGCAAGTACTTGCATAATCATCCATGAGTCTTTTATGTTGAATTTTATTTGCAACTTTGTGTGAATCTGTGAGCATGTGTATCTTCCCACATATACGTGTACCAAATGAATGTGTGTGCGTTTATGTCTTTACAGTATATTCGCACATTATATTTCTCTAAACACACATATTTCTATAATATATAAAAATAGCTTTACATATCCTTAAAACACCCTATTTGTCCCCTATTCATTCTAATAACTTACCCTTTTTTGGTTAGGGCCATTCTTGTATCCTGTGACATAGGGAGAAGTTACCTTGTGCTGAAAACTTTACAGCGTGAAGTTCTGTGAATTTGTAAATTTTACTAATAGTCTGTTTTTCTTATGTTAGTGACTCATGGAATGACTCAGTTATATTACCACATTCAGGTTTGATATCCTCTAGATCTCAGTTTCTCTCTATGGTTCTGATTTAGGCTTTTCTATCTCTCTGCCTGCATTTTTCTTGTTGTTTAGTTTCCCCGGGAAGCAGGATCCTGGCTCACTGTGCTGTTCTAACTCAGGATGCAGGTCAGGCTGTCCTCTGCATTGACTTTTCCTGAGTCACCCATGGCACTTGAAGTACCTGAACTTGCTATTTTCCTTCTCTAATTTCATTTTTTAGTTGTGAACATATGAATGGTCTCTGAACCCTCTTCTTTGAAATAGAGATAATTTTATTTTCATCATAGGGCAGTAAATGATAAAACTTAGTTGAAAGTCATAAGAAAACACTAGGTACTCTGAATGGTATGGATACCTCATCACAAGTGGAATCCCATTCCCACAGTTCTCTTTACAGTTAACCCTAGGCCTTTGCTAGCTCTCCACTTCTTCTGGTCCTTGCCCCTGAGACCCACCGCTGATCCTTTGTTTTGGACCAGGCACTGACTCTGCTAGTGGCTCCACAGTCATCAGCCTGAGACCTAGTCCCAGCCACACTCTCCATAAACACTCACCTCTCCAGCTTTCCCTGAGGCAGCACCCCCTGTGTCTAGATCTGGGAGTTTCCCAGACCAGAGTTGCAAGGGTAATTCCTTCATTTTCATCTGCTCCATTGCTCTTACCTTTTGAATTTTTATCAAATAATGATAAAGCTAGCTATAAAAACACTCACGTTATGATGGTCCTCGCAATCACGTTATACTTTAAAGGCTGATGAGTGGGATTCCTGACCCAGTCTAATTTCCAGGGGAAATGCCTACAGGTTCTTCCAGCATCAATAATCTGAATTGCTTTAGGGGACTCATTCTATCCATTGGCTTTACAAACTTGGTGTCATTTATAATTCCTTGTTTCCCAAATATAGAGAAGGTGATGGCTAAGCAACCACACTGGAATGAGAAAGTCACTTGGCACAACTACCTGAACTTGTGAGAAGAATTTGATTCTATTTTCCCTAAGACTAAATGTGATTAAATGATCTCTGCTTCACAGCAACTTGGGAAGTTCAGAGCACTTATTAGGTTCCAGCTATAGATCAAAGTTCTATTCTGGGTCCACCCTCCTACTTTATATAAACATAAAAATGTTTGAAACTGAGAATTAGAATCTATATTTTATAAAGGGGAATCAAGACAGGATAAATGTGTTTTGGATGCAAGAACCAATTAGGAGAGGAAGCAAACACATTTCATAATAGCAAGTTATTTTAATATGTTTTGTTTCTCTGCAGCTTTCCAATCATCACAAGTAAGGGGCCTACCTCGCTGGGGGAGCCATTGTAATTTTTTGAGACTTGACAGTGTTTACTTACGTAAATTATAGAAGCTCTTAGAAATATTTGCAGCTGCCATTAAGTTATTGTGTGCTTCACAGGCTTTTTCTCCTTTAATTCTCACTATATTTACCATTCTGCCTTAAATGTATGAATGAGAGGCACAGTCCTAGAGAGGAACAGCAAATTAAAAATCATCTGACCCACTCTCACAGTGCTTCACAAACTATTAATTTGTTGACATCACGTTAATTCTACTTTGAAACTAAAAATTATACCAGTTCACATTATTGAATTATGCTGTTCTTGGGTCACATCACATCAATTTCTTTCTAACATTTTTCTTAAGTGTGGCTTAAACATGTTCATGATTTTTGCATGTCTTGTAATTCTTTTCTTGTAAGTTGAACATTTAAAATAGTATGTTGTGGTCCTTTTGAATTTTATTTTATTTTTCTGAAGTGAAGTTATTATTTATTTATGTATTTTGAATAATCTGTCTGAACTTAAAATTGAAAAAGTTTGTCTTTTTTGTGATGTAGATGGCTTTTGATCTCTCCTCTTAGATTTTTTAAATTCTTACATTTATTTTCAGTATATTTTTCTAAGATGTCATCCTTGTGCCTGAGCAATGTATGTTGGGCATAAGTGTGTTCAAACACCTTGACTGAGTAAGGCTTCAGTACTTTGCCAATGAATCTGTGTGTGGGTTGGGGACTGCATTCAGAGATCAGCTAGTTTTCAAATCTGCTTTGACTTTTATTTTTGTCGGGCCTCTTTGGTTCTTCCTTGCACATGCTTAACATTCCCCAGGCAGTCATGGAGGTGTGGAAAGTAGCCTTTACCTGACTCTGTCAGTCCCAGGGGCTCTCTGTCACATCTGCCTCGTCTGCTGCTTGCCTAAACCTAGAGCACAGTTTCAGACTACGAGATTCCTGTTAATTTATCAGTATCACCAATTTTGTTGTTTTTAACAGAGAATGCTGCTTCATCTATTACCTTCCACCCCCAATTGTATTTGTTCTTTCAGACAATAAGACGTCCAAGCTCTATCTAGTAAAACTGCAGTTCTCTGCAACCACATTTGTGGTGGGAACGCGGAAGCAGCTCCAGGTGGGAATGTCACAGATTCTCACTGATCTTACTAAAAGTTCTCACAGTTTATCATGAATATATTGCCCTTAGTTTGTTGTTTGATTTTGGTCAATGTTTGAACCCTGAAATATTTGCTTTTGTTCAGTTTTATTATTTATGATTTGAGGGAAGGTTTGCAGAATTCTTTATGCTGCAACTGTTGTATTTATGTAGTAATATTAGTCTAATGTAAATAATTGGAAATTAAACTATTATATTGTTGATTTTTTCATTGAAAGCATGTCAAATGTTTTTATTATTTTTAGTTCTTAATTATTATGGGCATAATGTACATATTTATAGGGCACACATGATATGTTATTTTGATAAAGGCATAAGATGTGTATTAATCAAATCCGGGTTATGAGGGCATATATCACTTCAGGTATTTTTCATTTCTTCCTTTTAGAAACATTTCAATTCCATTCTCTTAGTTCTTTTAAAGTATGCCCTAACTTATCATTGATTATATTCATTTTGTTGTGCTATCAAATATTGTTCATTCTATTTAAATATCTAACTGTATTTTTGCCCCCATTAACCATTCCCATTTTGTCTCCCCTACCCACTACCCTTCTCAGCCTCTGGTAACCATAATTGTATTCTCTGTCTCCATGAGATCCATTGTTTGAATGTTTAGCCCCCACATGTGAATGAGAACATAGGAGATTTGTTTTTCAGTGCTTGGCTTATTCACCTAACAAACTGTCATCTAGTTCCATCTATGCTTTTATGAATGGCAAGAGTTTATAATATTTCTCAATACAATGAAATCCAGGGCATTGATCTCAGCGATAGTTTTTTTAGATATGACCCCAAATGCCCAGACAACAAAACCAAAAATAAATAAATGGGATTGCATAAGAGGAAAAACCTTCAGCACAGGAAAGGAAACAATCAAAAAAGTGAACAGGCAACCTATGGAATAAGAAAAAAAATTGTAATCAATGTGTTTGATAAGGGTCTGATATGTAATACATAGTAGGAACTCAAACAATTCAATAGCAAGAAAGCAAATAACCCAATTTGAGAAAGAGCAAGGGCCTGAATAGACATTTCTTAAAAGAAGACATCCAAGTGGCCAACAGAGGTACACAAAGCTACCCAACAGCCATGATCATCAAGGAAATGAAAATTAAAACTACACAGTGATACCACCTCACACCTGATGGCATGGATATAGTCAACAAGGAAAAATATAATAAAGTTGACAAGGTTGTAAAGAGAAAAGAGCCCTGCTACACTGTTGGTGAGAAGGTGGATTACTACAATCATTATAGAAAGTAAATCCAAAGGTTCTTCAACAAATAAAAATAAAATGACCATAGGATCCAGCCATCCCACTAATGGATATGTCACTCTAAAACAAACATTATGCCAGAAGGATATCTGGACTCCCATGTATATTGCAGCACTATTCACAATAGTCAAGCTATGCGGTCAACCTAAGTGATCATCAGTAGAGAAATGGATAAACAAAATGTAGTAAACCAACACAAAGGAATATGATTCAGCCATAAAAATGATTCAGCTATAAAAGAGGAGGACATTCTGTTCTGTGACAATATGCATGAACCTGAATGATACTCACGTAAAATAAGCTAGGCACAAAGAGACAAATACTGAATGATCTCACTCATATATAGAAGCTAAAAAAGTTGATCTCATACAGTTAGAGAGTAGAATGGGCTGGAGTGGTTGGGATTAGAGTATATTGGGGTATCTTGGTCAAAGGATATGTAATTTCAGGAAAAGAAATAAGCTTAAGATATATATTTTACAACATAGTTAGTAATATATTGTATTAAAAATGGTGAGACATTGTATGTAAAGTCTTCTTATTACAAAAATAACTAGGCCAAGTAATGTGTATGTTAATTAGCTAGATTTTTTGTCATTCCACAATGTATATATACATCAAAACATGATGTTGTACACAGAAAATACACTTACATTTCTGTCAATTTTAAAATAAATAAGTCCAGATATTATGGCTTGAGCCTGTAATTCTAGCCCTTTGGGAGGTTGGGTCAAGAAGATTGCTCGAGGCTAAGGTTTTGAGATCAGCCTAAGCAATTCAGGGAGACACCGTCACAAACAAAAACAGAAAAATTATAGAATGTCCCAGTAGTCCCAGCCATGAGACAGGCTGAGGCAAGAGCATTACTTGAATCCAGGAGATTGGGGTTGCAGTGACCTATAATCACATCATTGCACTCAAGCCTGGGTAAAAGAGTGAGACCCTGAATCTAAAAGATAAATAAATAATTCATAAGCACATATTTTATTGTGAACGAGGGTGGTAAAGCCATTATATAATCAAAAGAATATGAAGTGATGATTTTACCTTCCATGTTATAAGAGTATATCATCATCAATGGTATTGTTATAGAATTCCAATTCTAATTAACATGCAAAGCAAAAAATATAAAAATTACTTTGAACTTGGGAACATTTATGTAAAAAAGTTATTATTTTATGTAAGAAAATAGTAGTGACTGCATATTTATAAATATATATTGATTCTAATAAGCATCAACTTTAACATTATAGTCAGTGCATGCTATACAATCAATTGATCACAGAAAAATAAGTAAATCATTTTGTGGTAAGAAGCTTCTAAAAGGAAGTTTCAACTCATTTCTTGTTTTGAATTTCCACTGTCTGTCCCCAGTGTCTCACTTTATCTTCCCCAGTGAAACCACCTTGAGAATGGCCCTGCGGATCTGCTGAGTCTTGACGCTGTAGATAACTGGGTTCATCAGGGGCGGGAAGAGCACAGAGACAGTGCCCATGAGGATGTGAGCCAGGGGCGAGGTGTGGCGGCCGAATCTGTGCACAATGGACAGGCCTAGCACGGGCACATAGAAGCAGAGCACTGCCAGGATGTGGGAGATACAGGTGTTGAGGGCCTTGAGCCGCTCCCCTGCAGAGGCGATGGCGAGCACGGTGCGGAGGATGATGGTGTAGGAGAGCAGGATGAAAAGGACATCTGAGCCCATGGCCAGCATGATGATGCACAGCCCGTAGAGCCTGTTGAAACGTGTGTCAGAGCAGGCCAGGCGGATCATGTCCTGGTGAAGACAGTAAGCGTGAGAGAGCGCCCCAGGGTGGCAGTAGTCAAATTTCAGTAGGTGCAGTGAGGGCGCAGCAGTGATGGCCGCACTCCGCATGCCCAGGACAGTCCCAGCCAAGGCCACGCGAGGACCCGTGAGCACAGATGCATAGCGGAGTGGGAATCGGATGGCCACCAAGCGGTCTACTGCCATCGCGAACAGCACGGCGGACTCCATGAAGGAGAAGGAGTGGAGGAAGTGCTGCTGCAGAACACAGGGCACCAGGCGCACCGTCCGCGCGTCGAACCACAGCACGCCCAGCACGGAGGGCAGCGTGGACATGCACAAGCCCAAGTCCGTCACAACCAGGATGGCCAGGAAGTAGTACATGGGCTGGTGGAGGGAAGGGTCAGTTCTCACCAGATGCAAGATAGTGACATTACCCACAAGGGCCACGAGGTATCCTACAGAAATGGGCACTGAGATCCACCGGTGAGCCCACTCTAGTCCTGGGAAGCCAGTCAGCAGGAACGTAGAGAAGCTCAAGTTTGCACTTGGTAGTGTGGACATCCTCGACGTGAAGAGCGCTGGTCAGCCTGGGAAGGTAACAGTGCGTTAGAGGTTAATAGGCCTGCAAGCAGGAGGCTTCGCAAGCAAGCCTTACCGTCCTTGATCTCAGCATCTGATATAAAACTGGTCTCTGCATTCTCATTAATTTATTTTACTTATTTTGCTTAATGCAACTTCATAATCAAAGAATGGGTATGAGTTTTCATAGATATACTATGTGCACAGAATTCAGGACACAGCTGGAATGTAATAAATATATGTGTTAATATTGCTCCAACCCCAAATCTATTTCCTTGTAATTTCCCCCTATTATTCCTACTCTTTATTCCATTATACAACATTAAACTCCATCTCCTTTCTGCTATTTTATGTCTTGGCAGACAGGGCCGGTTCCCTTGAAGGATTTGGGAGCTCGTGAGAAGCCTTGGGATGTAGAATTGATAGTGAGACACTGAGGAGAGAGAACGCGGAGGAATAGACCACAGTGTATACTGAGTGACAGAAAGTATAGGGCTGAGGGAGGGTGGACCGTGTGTGTGAGGGGGGGGAGAAAGAGAGAGAGAGAGAGAGAAAGAGAGAGAGAGAGAAAGCTGGGAAGCAAAGGGAGTTGGAGTGGGTGATGTGGTTGGATACCAAGGTGCCTACAGGGAAGAGCGTGCACAGTAGAGGAGGGTCAGGCACCAAGGACCCTTAAGGGCTTAGCACCTCAAGGAGGCCAAGGACTCCCTTACAACCTCCTTTCCAGCTTTCTCATCTCATATCTGGCATACAGTGAAGATTCTATGTAGTGTAGTCGTCCCAGAGTATCCACTGGGGTTGGTTCCAAAACTCCCACAAATGCTCAGTCCCTTAATCTGCCCTCTAGACACAGCTAACTCATTGCCGAGGTCCTCCGGGTGCAATTCCCTCAGGCAGCAGAGAGTGGTGGCTCTGAGATCAGATCTGCATTATAATCTGTTAACTCTATAACTGTGGAAATTATTGGATTAATCTTGGTTTTCTCAGCTGAAAAACTGAGACAATTATATTGAGTTTGCAGGTTGGAGAGCCATTTATATGGTACCATTAGAACCCTATGCTCAATAGATGCAGGTTACTATTTGTGCTTTTCAATGTTACCTTCTTTTGTAAACCTCTCCAGAATATTTATCTGCTGTACACCAGATATAGCTCTTCCCTTCATGTCTACAGCAAGCTCTAAGAAAGGGAGAAAGTCAGTAAGCGATCTGTCAGTACTGAAGAAGAAACTCAGGATCGGGAGCCTTGAGCTCATGAGTGGGTTTTTGGACAAGCAGCCACATGGCTTTGGTAAACTTACTGACCCTCTATGTACCTTAGCTTCTTTCTGTGATGGGAGATTTTCACATGGACCCCGCCTCCTTTCCAGAGAAACTATAGGGTTTCATGAGGCTTTAGAGGAGGTGTTCAGAAGTATCAGGAGCTCTATCAATTAGGGCAGAGTTGTTGAGATGTGATTCCTTCCCTGTCATGACCTTATATTATTTCACTACAAAGCACAGCCCAGTAATAAGTCCATGTCTCTCTTCTCAACCTAAAAGATCAGAGAAGACATCACAAAACAGCAGCCCTAACCACAAATTGGCCATGCTCCCAAAGGCTGCCCTTCAAACCAGCTTATAGTCCTGCCCTGTAAGAGATACTAGACAGGTCACTGGGTTGGCTCCCTTTCTTAAACCAAAGGCTTTTCAACAACTTACTGGTGCCTTTTTGTCTGTAGCTTCTCTCCAGACCCTGTGTTTTTCCCTCTCCTCTCTCAGCCTCTAGGATGCTGCTCTACATCAGCTAGTCCAGCCATAATGAAGCCTTCTGTCTCTCTCCCTTGGGTCTTGAGCCCTCAGAGGAATCTCCAAGATGGATGCAGACCTGACAAACACCAAGGAGGGATTAGTATCCTTCTAGAATATAGCCTTTGGGTATCCCAGTTATCTCCATTGAAACCTGGTTACTTACCCCTGGGTACTCCTAGGAGATATTTCATTGAGTCAGACTGTCTTTCGGTCTCTTCTTACTTAACAGTCGCCATCTTTATAAGAACACTTATGTTGACTCTCAGGCCTCCTTTCCATTTTCCTCTGCTTTTCCCAGACAAAATTCCCTTTTTGATGCACCTTTTAAGAGTTATTAATTCTTATTCATTCAGCAAATATGTTGAGATCAATAGCTTAGGGGTAGATATTTTGATGGCAAGATTAATAAGACACAAAACTTTGAGAAACACTGTTTTCTGCAGGAGGTTAATGTGAGAAAAACTAAATCTCACTGAGAGAGCAAAAACAGGCTTCCCAAGAGGTGGGTAAGCCAAGAGATTGGCTGCTCCCTCTGACTCCCAACTGCCTAGATACAGGAGGAAATGTACAAAGGCTCAGCATTGTTAGTAAGGCAAGACATTGTAAAGTTATGGGAATGCCTAAAAATATGTGTTTTACCAACATAGTTCACTATAGCTTCAGAGGCTTACAGATCCCTGAGGCGATTAAATTGCGAGTTACTTGTAAAGACTATTATATGCAGGAGCATAGGCCAGTGCTGGAGAATGGTCTAGATCATTTATAGGTGGATATTGTAATTAGTAGGAATAATGCAGCTTTGGTGGATTTTACTTCCTTGTATGTGTATATATATATATTTTTAATTGAAGCAGGATAGCACAATTAAAAACAAACACTACCATTAGAACAACACAAATCCTTAATATTGAGATGTCATTAAGTTATATTATGCATGGTTTTACCTTTGAGGCTCAGTTTACTTATCTGTACAATGGGTCATTTAATAGTACCCATCTCAAAGGTTACTGCCAATATAACATGAATTACAGTATAGGAGTTAAGCCCCTAGAAAAATACCCAGGTCACAATATGTTTTTTAAAAATAGTTATTATATGAGAAATCTCTGTAGCTTCTGTTCATTTTCACTGTGAAAACTATTCTTAAAATAGTCAGTTAAAAAATAGCTATTACTATAATTTTATGTTACTGATTTCTGTTGCAATCTCTTTATGATACTAAATTGAAAAAATGGATAATATCATCTAGGAAAGGAAACATCAAAGTTTGGGAGAACCTAAATGATTAGGCTTCTTTCAATAAAGCATGGCACTCCCTGAAATGATTGGCTCTGTTTGGACAGGAGGTCCAGCTCCAGGATAATAGTTTAAGAAAATCAGACAAAGCTGATATTGGGTCTCAATTTCTAATGTACATTAGATATTGTAACTAAGAATATATTCTTTCCTCTGGGAACTTCAGTTTCTTAATTCTAAAACATTGAAAATGTTAATATCTATTTAATTTACATATTTGGTGAGAGGATTAAATAAAATAATAAAAATAAAAAGTGCTTAGAACTCTTTACCATGTGCACTTAATAAATGTTAGTATTTCTCATTATCATGATCACTGGCTCCATTATCATCATAGACATATACAATAGTTATACTCTGAAAATATTCATGAAGTTATAAAATTCAAAAACATTCTTTGGAAAACTTGGATAGTGCAAAAGATGGAGAAATGCATATACAAAATAAGATTATAAATAACAAATGTTTTCTATGAATATGTAGCTTTTTTTTTTTTTCAGAGACACAGTCTCACTTTATCACCCTCAATAAAGTGCTCTTGCGTCACAGCTCACAGCAACTTCCAACTCCTGGGCTTAGGTGATTCACTTGACTGAGCCTCCTGAGTAGCTGGGACTATAGGCACCTACCACAATTTCTAACTATGTCTTTGTTGCAGTTTTGCCGCGGCCATGTTTGAATCCACCACCCTCGGTATATGGGGATGGTGCACTATTCACTGAGCCACAGGTGCCGCCCATACTGTATGTTTTTAAACCCTCTTACATAGAGAATTTTCTCCACATAATATTTTTATCTTTTTATTTAAGATTTTGTTGAAAATAGTTACCTAAATATTTATATATTATTTAAATTGTCAATTAATATTTATTGAATGACTATGCCTTGATTTATGTGATATTTCTACCCCAGACATTTTGTATGCCTGTAGTTTTTTCATTATCAGTAATAATGAGATTAACATAATATTCACTTATGAATTAATTCAACACATATTTATTGAATATTGATTTAGAGGCTGGATTTAGATTTTTGTTTAGACAGGAAAAAATTATTGTCTTAGGAAGCTTACATCCTAAAATATTTATTTTTAATTTATTTTTATTTTATTATGGTAGATTTCTAGAAGTGGTATCTCTAAAACACAGAATATGAATCTTTTCAAGTCTATGCCAGAGTCTGAAAATGCCTCTTTTACTTCTTACTGGTCAGCACAGATCTTGATTTTTAATTCTTCTCTTTATTGTCCATCTATTAGCAAAAATCCTAATGTACATTTTAAATTTCAGTAAGATAGAAGTTTTCAAGTATATTATATCTAGATGTATTTCCTAATTTTGAAAAAAAGAAAACTTAGATTGCATATTTCACTTCTGATAGAGAACCCAAGTAAATCTCCATGGGCTGTACTAATCTATATTGGCCACTAGGTAATCCTCACCTACATTGGGTATTATCAGAATTTATTTTCATTTTTTCTAATTTATTTGAAAGGTAGCATCTGCATATTATTTGTTTCATCTTTTCCTAATTTTTTTTCATGAAAATGAATACATGTTTATTGTGCATGTTTCAGTACATGTTTATGTATTGAAAATGAATACATGTCTATTGCAACTTGGTTTGGACCATTAGTGGAGAACATTAGTTCTCTTCTTTTGTGCATTACTTATTCCTATCTTTCCTCAATTTCTTATTGAATTCTCATTTTTTCTCCTGACTTATGGAGGCTCTTTTAAATCCTGGACATTGAACCTCATTTGTATATATAAATATAAGTTGCAGATATCACTTTGTAGTTGGTAGTAAATATGGTCTTTTTGCTTTTGGTACCTTGCATTTTACTGTATTTAAATTGTCTATCTATCTATCATCTATCTATCTATATACCTACTTATTTGCCAACCTACCAATCAATTCTCTCACATTTTCTTTTAAACATTTTTTAAGCTTTCATTTAATATATTTGTCTTTATTTGAATGTATTTTTGTGCATACTGAAAGGTAGGGATCAAATTTTATTTTCCATATTGATAAAAAAATTGGCTAGTAGGATTTATTGAATAATCCAGCATTTCCCAATTGTGTTCATTGTTACTTCTAAGAGGTAAAATTATACTTGTGGGTCTGTGTCTGGACTTCCTATTCTTTTTTGCATCTGTGTTTGTTCTATGGACAAATACTACACTGTTCAAACTATTATGGCATTACAGAAAATCTCTGATTTTGTTAGGAGGTATCTCCCACTCACTGCCTAATTCCAAACTGTTTTGACAATCCTCGTGTCCTTGCTCTACCATCTGCATTTTGGAATCACCTATCAATTTCTACAGTACAATCAGTTGGAATTTTGATTAGAAATGAATAGATTCTTAGATTAACTTTGGAAGAATTCATATATTTAAAAAAAATAAATCTTACTCATTAAGAATGTATTTCTTCTCTTCTAAGTACTTGTGTTTTTGTTTTTTGTTTTGTCTCTCTCTCTTTTTTTTTTCAACACATGAAGAAGGTAGCATTTTATTGTGTTGGAGTGAGCAGCTTCTTTAACAATGCTGAAGTCTCAGCCTATAGGTGCACATGTAGTCTAACCATGGCTTTCATTCAAACGCAAAAGCAAGTAAGATTTTGAAATATTTTGTTCAAGTTTAATGGCTGATTCATTTGTCTTGTCCTAGACAAGTTTTTAACCTGAGTTTTACTGTATCCTGACTGTGTGAAGGAATATGAGACCTAGAGTGGATAAATAGGCCCTGTACATTTGATATGAGTATAATATTGACCTCTATCTATTCTTTCCAGCAGCATAGTAGAGCAGACTCTTTTGTCTTGTCTTTAGAGACAGAGTCTTGCCCTGTCTTCCAGGCTGCAGTGCAGTGGCACAACCATAGCTCACTGCAACCACCAACTTCTGGCTTTAAGTGATTCTCCCATCTAAGCCTTCTGCATAGCTGGGACTACAGTCATGCACGACCTTGTCCAGCTAAATTTTTAATTTTTTCTTTTTCTTTTCTTTTCTTTCTTTCTTTCTTACTCTTTTTTTTTCTGCAGTTTTTGGCTGGGGCTGGGTTTGAACATGCCACCTCCAGCATATGGGGCCAGAACCCTACTCCTTTGAGCTGCCTGATTTTTTCTTTTCTTTCTTTTGTAAAGACAGGATCTCTCCATGTTATCCAGGTTGAATCTTTATGTTTTCATAGTCAATAATGTTGTCAAAAAAGATTCTAGCGTCCTTTGTTAGATTTATTCTTAGGTGCTTATATAGGTTTTATTCCTTTGTCAATAGTCTTATAGGAGTTTCCTTAGTAATAAAAATAACTTCATGATCGCACATGTGGTAGATGAAAGAGCCTGTGTCCTTAAGCTTCAAGAAATACAAAGGCCCAAACCAGCTAGATCCTAGAAGGCCAGAAACTAAAACAATAGGAACCAAATATGACTCTTGAAGAGCCCAGTTACGTTACAGTGGTATGTGATGCTTCTAACCTACCGAGTATTTTATTTGTGGCAGTTGGGTCTCTCTTTGTTCACTAAGCACCGAGGTAAGTTGACATAAGACAATAAGAGCTCCAGACTTGTGGAATATGGTTACTCTCCCTCTTATTCCACCACTAAGTGTGCTCTGGGTACATAAGTCAGTGTTTAGTACCCCCGACACCTCTTGCTGCCACCATCCTCCTCTCATTTTGATCAGACACACAGGAAAACATTCCAAATGTGAATCAGAAACTGGTCAAATCAACATCTATCATCCATATAAGTCCCTAAGGGAATTCTCACAGATTATGCATTGGTTATAAACACAAGTGAAGTGATAGCAGAGGAAAGAAGGAGGAGGCATAGGTTAGAATATGGAGATTAAAAAACCTGCTTTATGCTGGGGCAGGGATTCCACTATTTAGGGCTCAGAAGCCTCTATGTTGCTATATCCCTGGGAAAAAAGAGAGAGAATTGAGTTGATTAAATAGACTCTTCAAGTTTTCTATTGGACCCTGCTCAGACAGGAGGAGTCATGATTTATATACTAGGTTTCCTATGCCTCAGAACTATGAAGAGAAACCCTGAGGAAGTACCTCTGGTCATGGTAATTTTATTCTGTGGCAGAGGGAGTAGGAGAACCCAGATGGCCTGACTGAAGGAGAACTAGGACAATGATGGAGAATACCGTTTTGATGGATGCCATCAGTAAGGAGTCTTCTTGGGTTTCTTGAATGGGAAGTAGCTTCCCTAGATGAGGCAAGAACTTCTTTTTCATAGCTCTGAATCCTACTTATGAATTTTTTTATATCCAAAATTTAATTTAATGTCTATTTATTACATTATATTTATATAGATTTACTGGTGAACAAGACACACATAATTTCTCCAAGGATCTTATTAAGTCACCTATGCTGGTGGGGACACACGTACACACACTCATGTCATTATGACATGACAGATGTTACAACAGGAAATTCAGGATGGAAGCAAATGATGGCGTATCCGCTGCTCTGCTATTGAAAAGGGGCCATGTCAATGGTGTCCCTGAGAAAGTACCTTCAAAACACGGATGGAATTTAGTCAATGGCAGAGCATTCCTATCAAGTTTAAGCTCACACCCTCCTGAGCAATGAGATTATTTCTTAGACTTGTTTCTAGTGTGTCTTTGGTACTCTTTTGTCATGTTACATTCCGTTATGCGAGATATTCTAACTAAAGTACCCAGAAGTAAACAGTGATTTCAGCTCACTGTTGGACTCGAGGTTATAGAACTCAGTTCCATGAGAAAAGTAAATCAGAGGTGAGAAGAGTTAGAGTTGAGGTTCATGGCTTCGGTCTGAAGAGCAGGGTGAAAGGAGTATAACATCAGAAAGAGAGTTCTGCCTGAATCAGGTCTTGGGAAAAAGTCCAAGAGTTCTGATGTTTCTGATGTGATGCAGGGGTCCAGAAGGTACTGTTTAGCCAAAAGGGGAGAAAGACTTGGTCAGGCAGAAAAGATGGAATCAATCTCAAGGAGCCACGGGAGTGAGGTGAGTTAGAGCAGATGAGATGACATTTCATGTGGCCTCTGCTAGGTTCTCTTCTGGGTGCTCTGTTATTTGTTGTTCCTTTTTAGTTTTTGCTTAGTTTCAGTATTTATTTTATTTTATTTTATTTATTAAATCATTAATGCAATCACGGGGTACAGTGTGGTGTTTTCATATACAATTCGAAATACTATCATCAAACTGGTTAACGTAGCCTTTGTGTCATTTTCTTAGTTATTAAGACATTCATACTCTGCTTTTAGAAAGATTCACTTGTACCCTTGTAAGATAAACCATAGAGGTGACCCCACCAATCACCTTCCCTCCACCCATCCACCCCTCTCCCCTCCCCTCTCCCTAGTTTCAGTATTTATAGGTTGATAATAACCATCAGTAAAGTCTTCCTCTGGGCAGCTTTTGCTACTACCGAAAATGCTTTATTTCTATTACTTTTGCTACTACCGAAAGTTCTCAGGTATAGGAGGAAGCATTATGATATGGACAAGAAAAGATCTGTCTTTTTAAGTCATAGCTTAATAAATACATTTGCCTATATTTTATGTACGACAAAGGAAAAATCTTAGCAAACACAGGGAGTTACAGTGGATAGTCAATGCTATAAATTTTCAACCCAGTTGGGGGCCTTCTTATGTGCTCTTAGTGGCAGTTTAGTCCCAGGACTCTGCTTTGGCTTTTCTAAGGACTAGGAGCTTGATGATAGCACGGCGTATCTCCTTGGTCTTAATACTGTATATGATTGGGTTAAGCATGGGTGGCACAAAAAGGTACACAGTCGCCATAAAAAGGTGCACAGCACGTGGAGCATGCTTCCCAAAGCGGTGCACCAGAGACAGCCCTACCATGGGCACAAAGAATATCAGCACAGCACAGAGATGAGAAGTACATGTTTGGAAGGCTCGGAGCTGCTCCTCTTGGGAGGCCAGGCCCGCCACTGTGTGCAGGATGAAGCCATATGACAGTGCGATGAGCACCAGGTCCAGCATCACGGTGAACACTACCAATGCTAGCCCATACAGGTTGTTAAAGGTGGTGTCTGTGCAGGCCAGGTGTATCACTTCCTGGTGCAGACAAAATGAGTGGGAGAGGACTGGAGATCTGCAGTAAGGAAAAGTCTTCAGCAGGAGGACAATAGGGATAAGGGCCACAGGTCCCCGGAGGATAACAATCAGGCCTGCCCGGACCACTCGCTGACCAGTGATAATGGTCAAGTACCTTAGAGGGTGGCAGATGGCCACAAAGCGATCAAAGGACATGATGAGAAGCACTGATGACTCCATGAAGGAAAACGAATGGATGCAGAACATCTGGATCTGGCAGGCTCCAAAGTAGATGCTGCGGGAATCGAACCAAAAGATCCCCACAGTGGTTGGCAAAGTGGACACTGACAGTCCCAGGTCAACAAGGGCCAGCAAGGACAGTAGACAGTACATGGGTGTGTGCAGGTGGGGGCTGGTCTTAATGATTATCAGAATTAAACAATTTCCTGAGATAGCCACTATGTACATAAAGAAAAAGGGGATGAAAATCCAGTGTTCAATGGCTTCCAATCCAGGAAAGCCAGTGAGGTAGAACATGGGGCTAAACTGAGTAATGTTCGGTGGAACCATCAGTTGAGGACTGAGCAAATATTGGGCTGACATTTCTCAGGGATTGAGCTGAAAAGAAATGGACATTTCTTGTTACCAAGTCTTCAGCTGCACTAACATTCACGGCAACATAGGCAGCATCATGATGTCATCACCTCTGATATCATCTACGCCACGGTTCCCCCACTCACCACCCTCACTACCTTCTTGAAAGTTTCTTAGATAATATTACCCTCTCCAATTTTCTGCTTTATTTCTATTACTTTTATTTATGCTTTACTTCTATTACTTATTTGTCTTATTTCTTGGTTTATTTTCATCGCTCATCCCTTGAATATAGCTTTTCTCTTCCTTGGCAATTTTGTGGCCATACTTTCTTATTTCCCACCAGGCAATGCCATCCACTCCTGTGATTTCACTTGCCATCTCTACTCCTATATTGACAGCTCCAGAACAACTTCTTCTCTTTCAATTTCTAAACTTGTATATCTACTATTACATGGAGCATCTGCAGCTTAAGGTTTCATAGTTACCTCCAAGCTGGGTAAAAAAGGGAACTTGTTGCCTCTTTCCCAAAACCCTTCTTGTTTATTTGTGTTAGTTATCTCAGTAGCCTACATAAAATTAAGTTTTATGTTGGATTCCTCTGTATCACACTTCTTCCCAGTATCTAATTAATCAGTCAACAAATCCTGGGATTTTCACTTATTGGGATTTCAATAAATATGTTTACTTACCATCATCTTTATTAATGCTAACCTGATTCAGATTGGGATTAGTTCTTGTTGGATTATTCCAATTGCAATTAGTTTGCACTATTAGTTAATTATTTCAGTTGATTATTCTACAGCAAAAGATAGATTTATAAAACCAAATTTGACATGAAATACAAAAGGTTTAAAATGACATTCAAGGCCCTGCCTTATTTTATGTCTGTTTATGTCCCATATTCTAATCTATCATTCATAAGCATGGCGTCAATGAAACTAAAAATTTCTTCAAGTTTTCTAGTATTGTTGCTCATATTTAAACATTTGTATTTTTATTCTTCTTGGAATAAAAGCAGTAATTTTTGGAATAACTTTCCCTTACTCTTTTTCTAGTTATTCCTCTTCATACAATCTGCCTCAGCTCAGACATGATATCTTTGAGAAAGCCTTCTTAAATTCTTCAAGGTTAGTTTGGACACCCTTCCACCTGCTCACAATACTCTCAACTACTGTGAAAATTCTCATGCGATATTGCCATTTTTTGTGTTGCCTCTGAGATGTGGCCGCTTGTGGACAGAAACCATGTCTGCCTTTTTTTCTAAATTTTATCTTTGTTCTAGATTGACTTTTTGAATCACCACATGACTGTAACCCTTTAAATATTATTTAAGTTAATTAATAAACATTTGTTTTACCATTAATCTTATTTAAATAATTTATATTAATTGATTCAACAAATATTTCTTGAATTTTTATTTACTAGAAGTGTAATAGTGACAGAAACAGAATAGATAGGTGGACACTCTAGTGGGTACCTGTAGCTCCTGCTACTTGGAAGACTAAA
>CAUYQV010133623.1:0-12912 GCA_963574575.1 Galagoides demidoff | reverse complement strand
ACTTGGGGTACAAGTGAAACTCTCTAAGAGTAGAATCAAAACGTTTTAAAATTATAACTGAGAAAATGACATGAAGGCTGTGTTGATCAGTTTGATGGAAGTATTTCGGATTGCATGTGAAAACCCCACACTGTACCCCAGAAGTGCATTAATGTACATAGTTACCATTCAATAGAAAAAAAAAGAAAGAAAAGTATCCACTACTTGCCAAGTACCATGCTGGGTGCTTTCTCTATAAAGAAATTATACTGAATTGGCACCATGATCTTATAAGGTACTCTGCCCATTCTGTAGATGAGGAGACTGAGGTTGAGCTGAAACACTCACAGCTAGAAAGCAACAAAGCTGGGATCCAAACTCACAACTTTCTCAAGACCATGTCCTAACCACAACCAGGGCTTCTTGCTGCCACCCACTCTTCACTCCAACTGCCAGTCCAAAATACAGCCCCAGGCCAGGGCTCCAGGCTACCCCTACCCCTGCCTAGGAGTAAACAAGGGTGAAAGTGATAATGCTTAAACAAAGAAACAGAAACTTGGCTGGGGCACCAGGGAGGAGTTCAGGTCAGGGCTTGGAATACTGTAAACTAATGTGCCTTCGCCCACCTGGCTCCTGCCCAGGGGAGGTAGGGTCAGGGACACACTTGACCCTTTTAGGATGCCAGACCCAAAGGGTAATAACTGAGCAAGTCAAATTTAGGGGGGGTAGGAGAGTAATGAGTACCTGGACTCCAGCTGCTGGACCCACCAGAGAGATTTCTGGCAGAAGATCCCTAGCAGGGTGCACTGGTTTGGTCACTGTCCCCCCACCACCACCTTCTGAGGGGTCAGACATTCCCCAGAATGGGTACAACCTATGGCCACAATCAGAGCTCTACCACCCAAAGGGGTCATTCATAAAGGCAGAAGTATAGTACTGCCACTCCCCAACTATGTGAGCCTGAGAGTTTATTTATCTCTGAACCAGGGCTGGTAGCACCTTGCAGAGTGATGAGGATTAAGTGAAATGCATTAGCGTGTGCAATGGACTCAGCACGTGGCCTGGTACACAGCAGGTGCTCAATGCGTAGTGGCTATTATTAACCCCCACCTGCCTTCCTTCTGACTAAGGGGATTAGTGCTCACAGGGTCAGAGACTTGGGAAAAAGAAGCAGTTCCACGGCTGGAAAGAACCTGTTCAGTGAGTAGGGGGGTGCTTCGAAAACTGTAAAGTAACATAATCGTCACTTACAGTGGGTTTTTTGTTTTGTTTTGTTTCAGAGTTTCACTATGTCACCCTTGGTACAGTGCAGTGGTGTCACAGCTCAAAGCAACCTCAAACTCTTGGGCTTAAGAGATTCTCTTGGCTTGGCACCTGTGGCTCAAGCGGCTAAGGCGCCAGCCACATACACCTAAGGTGGCGGGTTCGAATCCCCAGCACGGGCCCGCCAAACAACAATGATCGCTGCAACCAAAAAATGGCCGGGCGTTGTGGCGGGCCTCTGTAGTCCCAGCTACTTGGGAGGCGGAGGCAGGAGACTCGTTGAGCCCAGGAGTTGGAGAGTTGGAGGTTGCTGTGAGCTGTGATGCCATGGCAGTCTACCCAGGGGGATAGCTTGAGGCTCTGTCTCAAAAAAAAAAAAAAGAAATTCTCTTGCCTCAGCCTCCCAAGTAGCTAGGATTATAGGCACCTGCCACAATGCCTGGCTGTTTTTTGTTGCAATTGTCATTGTTGCTTAGATGACCTAGGCCGGGTTCGAACCCACCACCCTCGGTGTATGGGGTGGGCGCCGTAACCACTGTGCTATGGGTGCCGAGCCCTATAGTGGGTTTTTATTTTGCTTCCAAGACAAGAGATTTTTTCAACAACCAGTCTAGGTCCCTTCAGACTGGGCTGGGGAGGGGGAAACCACAGATGGACAGAAACCTGCCCAAGGTCAGAGGGCCTTGAAAACTTGTCCTAAGCAGAGGGAGGCAAAAGAAAGACTATTTGTATTTACCCAGTAGGAACAAACAGTGGTGACCAGAAACACCTGAAATTCTACTTGGGGACCTGGATCCCCGGAGTATTTCCTGACTTCCCAAGAAAGTAAAAAGAAGCCACACACCAATCCACGGTCTGGTGCTCTGGCACCTGAATGGTTAAGCCAGATCTGGGTGTTGGGTGGATGGAGTGAGGGTTCAAATGTCGGCTTCAAGGTCGGGTTACTCTGAACACAATCACTCTAGAGAGAGCCAGGCCTGGCACTGCCAGCAACCAGCTTTTGACCAAACCTCAGGGCAGCTCATTCTCACAGCAAGGACTCCAGAATCCTGGGGTGCCAGCAAGAAATAAGAGGGGGAAGCTTCTGCACATCTTGTCAGGAGCCAACCCAGCACTTTTGTCACTAACTTCCTGGGTGATCTTGGGTGATTCCCTCTCTAAGTCTCAGTTGCTCTATCTGTAAAAGACCCACCTTCTTAAATTTAACTTGCTCAAGTTATTACCCTTCTTGTCTGGCACCCTGAAAGAGACAAGCCTTCCTCTGTCCCAAGGCCTGGTAACCAAGCTGGGCACTGCTCAGATTAGATTACCAGTAGAGACAGCTGGGAGGGGGCTGACTCCCTCAGGGCCTCAAGACAGAGGTGCATTGAACTGAAGGCTTGTAATCTAGGCAGCCCATCCGAAATCCCTGCTGGATCCACAGGCCAGGGAGGCTCTCAGGACATAAACAAGACTCCTGTGTTCTTGAGAGTAGAGTGGAAGCCTACGCTGCAGCCTTGTCTCAGCTGATTAGATCAGCCCTGGGTGCTGGCTTCTTGCCCCTTCTTAGCCTCCCCCGCCACCCAGGAAAGCCACTGCTCCAGACCAGGTCAGTCTGTCCCACAGACATCTCCCAGCCGGGCTTCCCCGAGGCAAGGAGCGTCCCCACTCCGAGTGACCAGCCCTGTCCTTCGCCACCCCTGCCCCCATGCCCAGAGGTTTGAGTGGTACTGCCAGTCCTGGCCACCAACCACCACCGGGGTTCAACAAGTCACTCTTTCCGCACACCAACCTCTCCCTCCCCTTTCCATTACCCAGGTGTCACCTGATTCCCAGTGTCTTCTGTGCCAGAGAAAACTGGAGCTGCCAAGCTCCTGCTGGGGGAAGGACAGGGGAAGGGGAGATGCAGGGAGAAGGGTGAGGGCACTGAACAGGAGGGTCTGGCCTGAAGGAGGAGGTGAAGAGAAAAGGGGAAGAAGGCGGGTGGGAAATGGGGAATGACAACTGTAGAAAGCTGGAAATAACTGTTAAGACCCAAGTGATCCTTTGGGGAGTCCCAGAGCCCTCTGAAATGCATAAAAAGTCTAAGTCCCAAGAACTGTAACCATCAGTTTACATTTTCAACATGTACCCAGACATCACCTCCCTCAAGCCAACCTCTGGCCAGGTTATGAACCCTCGTCTAGCTGCTAATAATAAAGTAAACGTAAGCCAGCACTTTACAAGTTTGCCAAACACCGATTATGACCCTTGAGAGACACAGGTGTTTTATAGAGGACATTGGAGCTCACATCAACAAAGTGACTTATTAACTAACTGTGTGTGTCCCTGGGTGAGCAGCAGAGCTGGGACAAGGACTCGAGTTTTCTGGCTGTGAAGCCTACCCACTTCCTAGTCACCCAGCCTCCAGTAGACAGGGCCAACAAGGGCGGTGAGGTTCAGGAATGAGCCCAAAGGTCACCAGTGAGTTAGTTAATGACAAACCAGCTCAAGAAGTCAGGCTTCTTGTTCTCTTAGGGCCAAATCAGATCAATTGTTAACATGTGCCTTCTCCCTCTGGAGGGCACCAGACGATGAAAATGTATGGAAATCTGGCTTTTCAGAACACTGTACCTATTTTGCCTACCAACACTCTGCCCTCCAAAGCCCAGTGTGCTATTTGCAAACACCTAGCCTCCTTCAGCCTGGAAACTCTACCTGTCTAACACAGAAGGGTGACCCTGAGTCCAGGGCAGGGTCCAGAGTGGTCCTGCGACCTTGCCAAATCTCCTAGCCCCTTGCCCTCTAGGGTGCCAGTTGCTCAGTGTGGGTCGCCTGCAGATCCCAGCAGGAGAGGTGGGGCTGCCAGAACTGGTTCTAGTTTAAATATAAACCCATCAGATAATTAGCAAACAGCCCACTTCTAAGATAAATAAATAGGAGATTTGGCCTCCACCAGCCCCACCCTAGACTCCTCCCTTTTCACCTCCCAGCTGTGGGGTTAGCTATGGGGGAGGGGCCCTGAGCATGGAATTCTCAAAGGACCACCTGGAATCAAGGTAGCCTGGGTAAGTAAGAGAATTGTAACTAACACCTCCCCCTACCACAAGTGATACTAGGTGCCTTTATTTGCAGCCTGGTCATGTCCCTAAGCCTTGCCACAATAGTCACCATCTTCTTTTTTGTTGTTGTTGTTGCAGTTTTGGCCAGGGCTGGGTTTGAACCCACCACCCTCAGCATGGCTGGCACCCTACTCACTGAGCCACAGGCACCCCCCAGTAGTCACCATCTTCTTAACAGCCCAAAAAGCTGGGGCTCAGAGAGGTACAGTAGCACATCCAAGGTCATGTAGCTAGTAAGTGGACTTAACACTTCTGGAATTAGGTCTGCCTAACACCAAACCAATGTCTCAAGGCCCTTCAGCCAGCCCCAGGAAGCAAAGAGGCGGTATCAGACATCAGAGAATCTTGGGGTCAAATCAAATCTGAACTTCAGGCCACGTGCAGCTTCAGTTCTGCTTAAGGGGGACAGGGGGTCCTCCCTGCTCTGCAGAGGTCTGAAGGCCAATGTTGAGGACTGGCTGCACTCTGTGCAATGTCAACAACCTGCAGGCAAGGGGCTGTGAGGGTTAGATGCCTAGTTACAAATATTTCCTGTATGTCCCCTCAAAGCCTTGAACACTACGACACTGTCTCCCCCACCACAAATCTATCTGACCTATTAGCCAAGAGGTAGAAAGGAAATGGGTGACTCAGGCAGGCTACACTTGCCTGCAGTGACTCAAAGCCCCATCCAGCCCCATCCAGACCCCTCCCCCAATTTGGAAGGCACACTCACTCATCCAGTCCAGGAGCTAAAAGACAGCTAGGGGCCAATTCCTCTCAACAGGGCACTGGGGCTGGGAGCCCAGCCTGGCTTACCCAGCTCACCATTCAGGCCTTCTCAGCACTCCAAGTCCTTGGAAAAGCTCTCTGTTTCTAGGAGCTGGGGATGGCAGGAGCTGAATGTCCCCGACCCCACCCCCTACTTCTCTTCTGACACTGGTACTTATTTAGACTCTTTACCAAGGAGGCCAAGAAAGGTCCCCTCCTCTCATCAATGGGCTCTTGGAGCAGGAAGGACCCTTACAAGGCAATGTTCTAACCTTCTCATTTGAGAGTTAGGGACATAGACCCAGAGACAGGAAACATTTGCTCAAGGTCACCCAGCAATGCATTAATAAGACCCTAGATACCTACTTTCAAATCCAGCAGAATTCTTTATCTGGGATATTCTCTAAGGACGCTCAAATCTGAGAACTTGCCCTATCACTCAGACCTGATTCTGACCTTGATAAGCCACAACATCCCCTGAACATTAGTTTCCTGTAAAAATAGCGATAATAGTACCCAGCTCACAGCATCTCTGAGACACTCATTCTAGTAATAGGTAACTTTAATGCACCATTTAGAACGAAGCTACATGCATGAACTTATTCATACAAATATTTCCTGAGTGTTCACTAGAGGACAGGTATTTCACTATAACCAATAGAGCAGAGTTCCTGCCCCAGGTGTGTCCAGGTAGAAGGGAACGAGGGAAATGGGACTTGGAATGCGGTGAAGTTAATTCTCCCAGGAATGGTAAAGTGTTTTTCTTTTTTGCAGTTTTGACTGGGGCTGGGCTTGAACCCACACACCTCCAGTATAAGGGGCCAGCCCCCTACTCCTTGAGCCATAGGCTCCGCCCAGACACGGTAAGTTTCTTCAAGGGAGGGAATGCTTTAGATGTCTTTATGGTTCCAGCAGCCCCTTTTGAATAGTAGACAATTATTAATCAAATTAAGAGCTGGAAATGACTCTGGAGGCCATTCTTCTCAAACCCCCCACTTTACAGATGGAGAATGTCATCCCAGGGAGGGAAAGGGATTTCTCTTAACCTCACAGAGCCCTCCAAAGCACGGCCCAAATATTTTCCCAGGTGTTTGGTAACTCTCTTTGTTCTGAGATGTCTCAAGAGCTCTCACTGGTCACCCAAGGGTCCTAGAACCCCCTAGCCTTCCGCCTCCACCCCTCTTTAGTGCAATCAAGAAAATTCTCAAGGAGACCAGAAATATCTTTAAGTTGAAGTACATTTGATGGGTGGGGGACACTTCCCCAGAACTGCCTGGGCCTGGTGCCAAGTCGGTGGGCTGTGCCCTAGGGCAGCAACACCTTTGGGGGGAGGAGGGGTCCCGAACAAGGCTACCTTTAATTGGCCAGAGAGGGAGTGGCAGGAAGGCAGATCAGGGAATGCTCCAGCTGGACAGGAAGAACTGGTTTAGGATGGCAAATCCCGCCAAACAGAGGAGAGGGCAGCTGGGTAGGCAGCTTGGGTTCCCTTCCCCAAACCTACAGCACCACACAAGGGGAGAGCCACTATTCAGAGATGCTGATGGCCTGGATGCTCTCTCAGTACCTCAAAGTAGTACCACTTTGCCTCTCTCATCTGGAAAATGGGCATATTATAATCCCCACGTGCTAAGACTCTGTGAGGATAAAATGTGCCATCCCCGGCATCTGGAAAGTACTGGGCATGTATAAATCATAACTGCTATTAGCAAAGCCCTTCTCCTTTGGCCTCATTTTTCTCCACCTGCCGAATGAAAAGGACAGAGCAGATCGCTTCCTTGGTCCACCAGGGGTCCTCAAACTTTTTAAACAGGGGGCCAGTTCACTGTCTCTCAGACCGTTGGAGGGCCCGACTGTGGGCCCTGGAACGAGTCGGCTGCTAAGCAGGACAGGCAGCAGCAGCAAAAACACCCGGTGGGCAAATAAATGTCCTAGGCAGGCCGCATGTGGCCTGGGGGCCTTAGTTTGAGGATGCCTGGTCTAAGCCAATTGTGGCTAGGTCTGATTTTTCCAGCCACAACCTTGGCAGGGGCAGGGCAGGGGGGAGTAAAAGGGGAAGCCTTGTGCCCCAATTAGAGGCAGGAGGTCTGTGACATTAGTCAGGAAGGGAAGAGCTGAGGTCAGGATGAGACCTTTCTCAAGGAAGCAGCTGCCTAGAGCTGACATCTCCCCCAGCTGATGGGTTGGCCTAAACAGGACTGATACAACCCGCTCCCCAAACCACATCCTTCTGACTGTCCCTAAGACACAGCTGTCAGCTTCTCACCTTGACTGCGCCGGCAAGCTCAGCAGCCCTGAAATGAGACTGGCATGTGACTATCCATGCGGTGACTTCAGCAACCTCCTGAGTACTTTCCTCTTTTTCCCCACACTGTCCAGGCAGTGTTCCTTCAGAGGCCTCTCCAGCCACTTGACCCCATCATATCCTTCAGGGCCTCATTTAGAGCACTGCACCAGGGAGGCAGAGGGCTTTGGTTCTAGTCCTGCGCAGACACTAACCTTTAGGCATAGATAGTTGCCCTTAGTTTGGGAATGTCCGCACCTCCCTTAGGGCTTCTGTTTCCGCCCACCTGATTATTCCTTGAGGCCTTACAGCCTAAAATCTCAGCAGATTCTAAACCAGTCTTGAGTTACCCAAGAAGGAACACAAAAGCAGCTAGAAGTAAAGATAAAGTAGAAATTTGGAAACACGGCTGCCTAAATTTGGATCTGACTCAGCCCCTTACTAGCAGTGTCACCTTGGGCAAGTTACTTAATGTTTCTAGCCTCAGGACCAGTTTAAGAACAGTAAACAACAAAAAAAAAAGAACAGTAAGCAGCAGGATTGCTGGCTGAATAGATAGTTGACAGAGCCATTAGAAACCTCTTAGAACCATATCAGACACACCAAAATGCTAAATTTTGCTAACATCACTGCATGCCTGAAATTGTGCCTGGTAGTATTACTCAGGGCCTCATTCATTCCTCAGTAGGAATGAGCTGGCCAGCCCAAACCAACTTTCCCCGAAATTCAGAGGCATAGGAGCCCCAGGACTTTCAAAGAAATTTACATTAATGATTAAACTCCAGGGACTCACTCCCCCTAAAAACTGAGGCCAAAGGACACAAAGCCCAGGCTGGAGGGTTGGGATGGAGACTGCCTTTCCCAGTAATTCCCATGCCCCCAATTTCCCAGATGGTTGCCTGGTGCTAGGCAGGATGGAGCTTCTGCTGGCCCACGGCCGTGGAAACTGTGGCAAGAACCAGTGGACAATGGAAAGGAAAAGTTTCTCTGGGCTCACTGAGGCCTTCCCTCCCCCAGCGCTCTTCACCCTATTCAAGGTGAACACGTCCATTTTCCCACCTGAAGTTGGGCAAAAATGAACACTCTTCTTACAGGAAGCAGAGGCTCAACTCCTGGTCAAGGGCTGAGTTTAAACCATCCCTCCCCTCTGCCCTTGAAAGATCAGAGTCCCCAAATTTCTAGAAACCCCAAATCAGCAGCAGTCACCTCCTGCCCCCTCCCCCATAACCTTTGTGGAAATGAGGAAAGAAACTCAGAAGGGTCAGGAGCTTGCCCTAAGTCACAAGTCAGTGGCAGGGCTGGGGCCAGAACTGCGGTCAGGGCTCAGATCTCCACTGACCCCGCGCCCCAAACCCCTCCCCTTCCGAGTACTCGCAGCCCCCACGCCCGGGCCATCACGGATTCCACGGCTGCCCGCCCAGGACGCCCGGAGGGCGAGGAGCGGGATCCAGCGCTGCGACCTAGGAAGGCACGAGGGCGTTGGGGGTTGAAGCGTTGACACCGGCTTAGTCACGTCCGAGCCAGAGCCCGCAGCAGGGCTGAGCCCAAGGGAGGCGGGAAGAGCAACAGGCAGAGGGTGCGCGGCGCGCGGAGGAGCCGCCTGGGAGGTTCCCTGTGACCCCGGAGCAAAGTTCCCAACAAAGTTTCCCCGGCCTCGGCGGCCAGTTGGGGGCGGCGCAACCCCTTGAACAGCTCCCCTCCACTACGGATCCCAGGCTCCCGGGAACAAAGGAGGCACCAGTCTGTCTCTCTCCCCTACTCGGGGACCTCCAGCACCTACCGACTCGGCGGCGGCGGCGGGGGCGCCTACGAAAAGCAGGAGCAGCACGAGCAGGCGGGCGGGGGCCATAGCACCGCGGTCCGGAGAGGGCGCGCTGGCAGTGGTGAGTGGCCCTGGGCGGGCGCGCGGCCCATCTTATAGGCAGTCGACTCCGCCCCGGCCCGCCCCTGCTGCCCGCACCCCGCCCGGAATTCCCCCTAGAAATCTGGGCCTGCGGGGCGCTGCGGCCGCCAGCGGAGCTGGAAACCCCGAGGGACCCGCCCTGTGCGCTCGGGCCAGCTCTGGGTCAACCCCTCAACTTATCCTCCCGGAGCTCCAACCCCCTTGATTTATTTGGCCACTGCTAGGGAAGCCTGCAGAGATCGCAGCTTCTAACTCCATTTTATAGTTAGGGAAACTGAGGCCCAGGGACGGGAAGAAAGTGTCCAGGGTCACAACCTTCAAACTGGGTGCCCTCCCCTCAGAGAGCTCGAAAGACTTTGTGAATGACGTGAACGCGGTTAGCGTTAAGACAGAGGTCAGCAAACTTTTCTGTAAAGGGCTAAATATTTTCAGCTTGGTTAGGCTTTGCCGGCCACACAATCTGTCACCACTAGTCAAACTGGAGTGTCCTAACTCAAAAGCAGCCTGAATACTAGGAATGAGCGTGACTGTGTCCTAATAAAATATTATTTGTGGATGCTGAAATTTAAATTGAACATGATTTTCATGTGTCACAAAATATTCTTTTGACTTTTTTCCCAACCATTTAAAAATGTAAAAATCGTTCTTAATAGTATGCTGAACAAAAATAGGCCATGGGCAGGCAAATTTGGTCTCAGGGTAACTGATCTCCGTTTTAAGGTATTCATTTTTCAGATTTTGAACTTTCTAAAAAGCTTGATCTCTCTGAAAACCGGTCTACAAGCTTATCTCCATTCTCGGCCAGCTTCCACCCTTTATAAAATAAAGTTATGTGCGTCCCCCTTAATTCTCATCCTCCTAACGTTGGAGGAAGATGGTAAAATTCTGGGGAAGTCACAAGCACATGAAACTGCTGGAATTATTGGGGATAACATCTTATGAGGATCAAAGTACAAAAGGTGCCTACCCCTCCCTGTCTCTGCCTGACTTGTATGTAAATCTTTTTAAGAGTGTAACATGGCTTTAGAATTAGGGTAATTTTGGCCTCTGTCGGCATGTTATTTCATGTACTTTGAGGGGTGGAGTGATGGAGTGATTTCCCTTTCTTCCATCACTTAAATATTATCAAAGAATAAAAGTCTTCAACTGCTGACCATGATTTTTTTCCCCACAGATTTAAAGGTTAGCAGTTTTATTCAGCTATTCTTAATGGGATTTGGAAAGAAACTGAAAAAAAGCAATGAATGAATTTCATGCCGGAATAAGAAATCTTTTTGCAAGTCAAATGGTTTGTAATCTTTTGCTTTCCACAGAAAAGGAGGGCCTAATCTCATTGTCACTGGATAGATCATTAAAAGTAATTTTTTTTTTGAGACAGAGTATCAAGCTGTCGCCCTGGTTACAGTGCCATGGCGTCACAGCTCACAGCAACCTCAAACTCTTGGGCTTAAGGGATTCTCTTGCCTCAGCCTTCCAATTAGCTGGGACCACAGGTGCCCACCACAATGCCCAGCTATTTTTTTTGCTGTTGTCATTGTTTTAGCTAGCCGTGTTGGAACTTGCCAGCCTTGGTGTATGTGGCTGGCACCCTAAACACTGAGCTACGGGCACCACCTAAAAATAATTTTTGATTATAGATCATGATGCGATTTTAGTATCTGCCATCACTGCTATAACAAAACTCCTTCAGTTCTTATCAACATCTTTGAAGAAGCTCTCTCAGAGCTTACGATTTGTGCTGGTAAATGTTTGACAGTAGGCTAAGGGAAGCAGAGAGTGCTAATTTGTACCATTTGACAATTTCTGTCCTGTAAACATTCCCCCACGGCTGACTGGAGATGTCACTGAGTAAGGAGTTGGGAAGAGGTGAGCAGTGTTCCCATCGTACAGACATAATAGATGTAAATATCTCACAACACTAGTAGTAAAGTATAGTGAGATAATTGAGAAATGACGAATTCACTTGTAAGTTTATGTCATTTACTTTGCAGTAAGAGTTATGTTGGACAACTAGCTCACTGAATTCCTAAAAACTGACTTTCATGAACCAGTACAAGGTGGCTTTAGCACACCACTGCTTGACAACTATAACAAATGAAAAATCGGAATAAAATTGTTGCTAAAATTTATTTCATTCTAGCATAAGCGATATTCATCCAGGTTTAAGCAGACTAAATGGAGAAGAAAAATTGTCCCGCCTACCTCATTAAGATAGGCATTTCCAAGACAACTTTGCTTTTCCTGTTTAGTAATTATTTATCAAAGTTTGTAGGACTGGTTTCCTGAGTGTATACGTATATCCAAATTTTTTTTTTTTTTAAGAGACAGTCTCGCTTTGTCACCCTGGGTAGAGTTCCATGACGTCACAACTCACAGCAACCTCCAGCTCCTGGGCTTAGGCGATTCTCTTGCCTCAGCCTCCCAAGTAGCTGGGACCACAGACACCTGCCACCATGCCCAGCTATTTTTTTGTTGCATTTTGGCCGGGGCCGGGTTTGAACCTGCCACTGTCGGTATATGGGACTGGCACCTTACTCACTGAGCCACAGGCACCGCCCACTTATGTCCTATTGTATACTTTAGATATGTGCAGTTTAACTTATGCTAGTTTTACCTCAATATAGCTTTTTAAATTGTTGTACGACTTTATTTTTTTTTTCTTTTTAAGACATGGTCTCAAGCTGATGCCCTAGGTAGAGCGCTGTGCCATCATAGCTCACAGCAACCTCCATCTCTTTGGGATCAAGTGATCCTCTTGCCTCAGTTTTTCTATTTTTAGTATGGATGGGGGTCAGGGGTCTTGCTTTTATTCAGGTTGGTCTCAAACTCCTGAGCTCAAGCAATCCACCCACCTTGGCCTCCCAGAGTGTGAGGACTGCAGGCATGAACCACCGTACCTGGCCTATTGTAGGACTTAAAAAGACTATAATTTATTGACATGTTTTTATCCATTGCATTCTAAAATAATTGTAATGATAGAAAAATTGTGATACCTAGACTTATGTAGAAAATAAAATAAAATTTACATTTATATTTTCAGCGGAGAAATATGAGAGTCATCAAAAAGCCTCTTAAGCATAAAAAATATATGAGGTTTGGTACCCGTAGCTTAGTGGTAAGGGTGCCAGCCACATGCACAGAGGCTGGCAGGCTTGAATTTACCAGGGCCTGCTAAACAATGACAACTGCAACAAAAAAATAGCCAGGTGTTGTGATCTGCGCCTGTAGTTCCAGCTACTTGGGAGGCTGAGGCAAGAGAACCGCTTAAACCCAAGAGTTTGAGGTTGCTGTCAGCTGTGATGTTGTAGCACTCTACCAAGGGTGACACAATAAGACTGTCTCAAAAAAAAAAAAAAAAGCTACTGAGTATTGCTTATGTAACCTGAGACACTGCTATATTTCTTGATCCCTTCTAAGAGCTTTGTAGTTGCATCCCTGGTGTTTTCCAGTTTCTATGATCATGTCATCTATGAAGAGTGATATTTTGTCCTCTTCTAACCCCAATGGAATACATTGGATGCCCTTCTCTTACCTGATTGCAATGGCTAGGACTTACATTACTATGTTCAATAGCAGTGGTGACAATAGGCATCTTTGTCTAGTTCCCGATCTGAGTGGAAATATTTTCAATTTTATTCTTTTCCATATGATATTGG
>CAUYQV010133620.1:0-14445 GCA_963574575.1 Galagoides demidoff | reverse complement strand
AAAATTAAATAAATAAGGCAACTTCTTTGATGAAGGCAGGCGCATGGCCTACAAACACATGAAAAAATGCTCATCATCCTTAATGATCAGAGAAATGCAAATCAAAACCACTTTGAGATATCATCTAACTCCAATAAGATTAGCCCACATCACAAAAATCCTAATACTACAGATGCTGGCATAGATGCAGAGAGAAGGGAAGACTTCTACACTGCTGGTAGGAATGCAAGCTAATACAACTTTTTAGGAAAGAAGTTTGGAGAACACTCAAGGAACTAAAAGTAGACCTACCATTTGATCTTGTAATTCCCCTACTAGGCATTTGCCAACATGATCAAAAATTATTTTACAACAAAGACATTTGCACCAGAATGTTTGTTGCAGCCCAATTCATAATATCCAAGACATGGAAATAGCCCAAGTGCCCATCCACCCATGAATGGATTAACAAATTGTGGTATATGTACACAATGGAATACTATGCAGCCATAAAACAGTTGGAGACTTGACATCTTTTATGTTTACCCAGATGGAGCTGGAACATATTCTTCTTAGTAAAGTATCTCAAGAGTGGGGAAAAAAAGTATCCAATGTACTCAGTACTACTATGAAATCAATATATAATCACCTATACATTCATATGAATGGCAAAACATAACTATAGTCCAGAAAGTAGAAGAGGAGAGAGAGAGGAGGGGAGGGGGGATACGGGAGGAGGGAGGGTTTTGGGAAGGCCTCACCTAATGTGCATGATGCAATGGTACATTTCAAAACTATTAAGAAATGAGTACAATTGTGATGGATGTGTTAGTTTGATGTAAGCATTTCACATTGTATATCAAAGCAGAACACTGAACCCCATTAATGCATCAGTGTACAAAGTTATGATTTAATAAAAAAATAAAGAAATATATATTATGAAAATAAAAATAAATAAGGCAATGACTGTAGCTCAGTAGGTAGGGCATCAGTGACATACACTGAGGCTGGTGGGTTTGAACCTGGCCTGGGCCAGGTAAACAACAATGACAGCTGCAACAACAACAAAAGAAAAATAGTCAGGAGTTGAGGTGGGTGCCTGTAGTCCCAGCTACTTGGGAGGCTGAGGCAAGAGAATTGATTAAGCCCAAGAGTTTGAGGTTGCTGTGAGCTGTGATGTTACAGCACTCTAGTGAGACTCTGTCTCAAAAAAGGAAAGAAAGAAAGAAAATTAAATAGAGGCAAAGAGACAATGCTTCCCTGAAGAGTTATAGACAATATTTATTGTCTATAAAAAATATAAAATAAAATGTAAAGTATTAAAGTAGTATTTACTAACCCAAGAAAATGAAGCATAAGTCCCATTGTTTTAATTATGGACTGCACTTAATGATATGCTTGAAAATTATAGTGAATGGAAAGGGAAAAAGCCATAGTGATTTTACTTTGGACAAATCAGGCAGACATTGCATTAAGGAAGTGATCAAAGCTAACATTACTAATGATAAACGCATGCTGACATGATGTATCTCTAGATAACATATGATAAGAAGGACATTTTTCTTTTGTGACATTATTACCCAAATGCCATAACTCCAGTCTAACCATGAAAAAGTTTATATAAACCTAAATTAAAGAACAGTCTACAAAATACCAGAATAATACTCTTTAAAAGTTTCAAAATTATGAAAAACCAGGAAAGAGTGAAAAATCTGCCACAGATTGAAGAAAAACATGATGAATAATGCAATGTGATGTTGTGACTTGGCTACTGGGATGGAGAAGGACAGCAGAAGAAAACTGGCAGAATCTGAATAGAGTCTTCAGTTTACCTGAGAGTACAATCCTAAGGTCAATTTCTTAGTTTTGAGAAATATGTCATGGTTTGATAATATGTTCACATTTGTAGAAGATGGACAGGGGTTGTATAAGGGAAAGGTCTCAATTATTTTTGCAACTTTATTATGAATCTAAAATTATTTTAAACTAAAATATTTATTGTAAGAAATAAACTAAAATAAGATTCTTTTAGAAATTGATGTGTTATAAAGTAAAGGAAACATTACTGTGATAGGAATGTGTTGGCACCGGGGTACTGTCTTACGAAGGGGACTCGGTGAAATTCTCTCTGAATAGGTGATTATGTTGAGCTGAGCGAGGAGAATGAGGCAGCCATGACATGATATGAGGAAAAAGAAAGACCATCCCCTTAGACGTGGATGAAGATGGCAGCTCAAGGAAGTGCAGGAGAAATAATGTGGCAGGAACAGAGTAGGTGGATGAATTTTAGGTCACTACTCTGTGATAAGGTCATAGAAGGAAGAAGCGGGCAGCATGTGTAGATAGGGTCTAAAGTTTGTGGTAAGAACTTAGATTTATTCATAACCATAGTGTACAGTCTTATGAGACATTTAAACAGGCCAATGATAGACCTGAGAATTGTATTTAAAAGGTCATTTGTTATTCTTGCAGTGAGACTTCAGAAGATGTTGCATGAATTCTATAGGGACATAATGATGGCTTAAAGAGGATGTGGGTGGAAAAGACTTGGGCTGGTGGCAAGAAAAATGGATATTAAGTTGGTGTGTTTTTTAGAGACAGAGCTCAAGTATCAGATATGGGAAAGATGGAAAGAAGCAAACAGGACATTATCTAGGAGTTTGCTTGAGCAACTAAGATGGGAAAGACTAGGGTACAAATGTATCACCACGAAGAGAGGGGATTCCAGAGTTCTGTTTTGAACTGTTATCTAAGAGGAAACGTGACATATGCACACAGTGGGTGCACATCAGCCTCTTGTGCATGACACTGGCTGTGGTGTTGACTAAGGATGCTGTGGAATGAGGAGCCTTGTGGGAGTTGCTGTAACACACCTTCATGGAGCTCACCATAGATAATTGAGTCTAATGAAATTTTTTGTTCTCTTTTTCTCTGTATTCAACTGTGACTATGAACTCTTTAGAAACAATGTGCCTTTTATGTAGGGGCCCCATGACCCAGCATCCTATACAAACCGGGATTCAACAAATGCGTATTTGACAGCAGTGTTTGATAGAACAATTGGCCAATTCCTCTGATGCAGGAAGCTTAAAACAGATGTCAAACATTATGACAATTTTTGCTTGGACTGTTAAGAGAACAGTGAAGTTGATAAATGAGGGATTTATCTTATAGTTTTGGGAGAAGGGTGACTGTCCTCATGTGTGACAAGCAATGGGAGGAAAACAACACCCGATGTATTATCTCAACCATGTACAGGAGGCTGAGAATGTTGGGAGATACTGCTATGGACACAGACATAGCAAAACAAGTAATAAAGTTTAGTTGAGTATTATAGTTATGAAAATGAAACATTGTCTTGGGTTTTAATAACCAAATACATATAAAATAAATATCAAATCCTAAGAAACATTTTGCTCATCACAGCTATAAAATTTGAACCAATAATATTAAAACAATTAAGCATTGCTTTAAGCGTTATTACCTCTTGATAATTTGTCTTAATGCCAGCAAAAAAAACCATGAGTTTTCTCCCATGGTTAATTATTTCTTTGAAAATAAAAATAATAATTTTAATATTTTGGGATATTTGTAACATATTCTTTTTTTTCTTAAAAAACAATGACAAGGGTCTCATAATATTTCCAAATGACTTCTAAAGTTGATGTAAATGTATCATCGTTGGCCAAAATTGCTAAGTAAATAAAACATCATTGTCTACATGATAATAGGGACTAAAAGATAATGTTCTCAATATACCCTATTATTATTTCATTGTTTTTATAATATATCCTACATTTATGAAAAATAAAATTTTTAAATTTATCATTTATTACAAGGCAGTAGTTCTACCTGTAAGAAAGAAATGATATAAAATTGTTTACTAAGATGGATATAAACTTATGACATTTATTTATTTGAACAAGTAGTTACTAGCAATATTCCAAAAATATAATAATCCATTAATTATTTCGCACATGTGTACTGTTGGAAGCATTCCTTTTTTCCAGCCAGCATGGCAAGTCCTTACAGAGTGATGAGCAAAATAAATGTGATCCCTACCCTCATGGCACCGAATTTTCATACAATTACAAATTGCAATTAATGATATGAATAAAAAAATTTTAAACATGCTGTAGGAGGGAATACTGGAGGTGAGAGGAGGATGTCACTTATGAGTTGTCATCAAAAAAGCCCCTCTGACAAGACTGACCAAAAGAAAAACAACTACATACCCATAGGAGAGACACAAGTATATTCAAGTGGGAAGGAGGGAAAAAGAAAGGGGGAGGTGGGAGAAACACTGGAAAGCTCTCACCTAATGGACACCCCGATCAAGAACTCAAGTACAACTTGAACTCCATCTTAGAAACACAAACAATGTAACCTAATCATTTGTACCCTCCTCATGTTAATCTGAATTTTAAAAAGGGGCTAGTTGATGCAGCCAGAGAGCTGGGAAATAAACAGTCTTTGGTTAAAGAGTGAGGGTAATCAGAAACAGCAGCAGCAGGTGACAGGCCCTAAAGGCAATAAGAATATGTTGCCTTTCACTCTCTCACAGGAGTGAAGGCAGGACAGGAATACTGGGCCTCAGAGAGCGAGAGAGTGAGAGTGTGCATTACAAGACATGAGTAGGGAAGGACACCCAGGCCTGATCCTTTAGAGTGCTCTGCATTTTGATCTCTGTGCAATGAAAGAGAAGCATTAGAGAATTGTCCTGTGGGAGCCAGCTGGTAAATCTTCATGGTTCTTCCACAGCTGCTGTCCAGCTAACCCTGGCTGAAAGCAGTCTGTTGAGTAAGGAAGGGCAGCATCTGCTCAGTTTAGTAGAGATAGTGTGTTCATGAGGAGGGAGAAAATCTGGAGAGATTCATCATCCTCATTAGGTGGCCAAGAGGAGAGCTTTGAAAAAATTTAAAAAATATATTTTTCAGCACTCTTATCATAAAAAAAATTAATTTTTATAAAACTTCCTGTATTACTACCAAATATTTGTGTAAAATTCAGTGTTTCATGAAAAAAACAGTAATTTACCTAGATTAGTTTAAGAAACATTGGCAACTTTTAAAAATGAAAACAAAACATACAAAAATGCAAATAATCACTTAAATAGAATTACTCTTTATGTCGAATTTTAAAAATAATATTTCAGATTAGCATTTTATGACACACTTTCAGAATTTAAAGTATACTTCCTGTTTTGTTAATGTTATTACAACCACTTATTTTCTCAACCTTGAGTTTTCAAAATTGCTTCTTTTATTCTCTATATTCAAGTCCTCCAAATAATTAGGGATAGGGAATTTCTGGGAGAGAATTGTTATTTTTTTATTCTTAATGTATGAGTTCCTGAGCAGACTTATTCTCTGATTGACCAATAAAAGCTTCCCTTATAATACCATTTAGAGCGTGAATTAGACTGCCTAGGTAGCAAACCACAACAAAAGTGGCTTCATCTGCCTCAGAGTTTCTTTGTCTTGCTTACCTAGTATCTGGAGCAGATGTTCCCTGCTGATGGTGATTGGCCACTTGACAATGTCAGGCTGAAGTCTCTGGGATTGGCTAATCTATTCCTTCAGGTTGACAGGATGAAGATCCAGGTTTAGCCTTTTTATCTGCACTTTAGACAGGATAAAAAGAAAGCTCAAAAGGCGAAGGAAGGCTTTGCTAACTGACACTTACTTCCTTTTTTGGAGCTTATTTGGAAAAAGCCATATCACAACTATTTTAGAATTTTCAAGCTTGTCTCTCTATCTTCAAAGACTGTCTATCAAATGCTGTTTTTACTTATACATATTGCTGCCTCCAGCCAATATGTCTTATTTTACTAGAAGTCATATTATTTACTTTAAAAATCACCAACTTCAAAAATTCGAGAATAAAATTTCACTTTAACAATATATTCTCTTGAAGATTTTTTTTTTTAAGTTCATATACTGGAGGTGCCAAAACATGTATACACATTACGAGAGATGGTGTCTATGTATTATATATTATATTGTGTACATACTTTGAGCACCTCTTGTAATTACAGAAGTCAAATGTGACTTGTACGTGACTTGTATTTATCTTTTGTTATTGCTATATATTAAGTGTTACAATCTTAATACAATTTTTCCTTTGTCAAAACGTGTATGCATTTTTTACATTTATATAATTTATCTAATCTTAGAGATCTTGAAAGGCCCTAAGAAAATAAATATTAATTCATAATCATACTTGGAATCAAAGCCATTATAATGAATATATACATATGTATATATGTATGTCATGTTATTTCTTAAGAAGAATCAATGAAAATATACACTTTTTTGCATTTTCTGTATATCTACTTAGCCATTTATTTGGGTCTTTATAGTAAGTACATGTGAAGTGGCCTTGTGTCCATTCTAAGTAGGTTACTGAAAGTTAAGAATTTATTTTATAATCCCCAAAACATGCATTAAAATAAAACAAAACATAGTTAATCAGTCTGAAAGGGGCATAAAATGGAATCAAGAATTATACTTAATTTTTTTAAATGTAGGAAAAGATAAAAAATTGAACAAAGCACTGAGAAGACAAATAGAAAACAGAAAGCAACATGGTAGATTTAAACATAATCATATGAACAAATTAATATATATGAAATAAAAACCCCAAATGAAAGGTAAAAATTGTCCAATAAAATCAAAAAGCAAGAGTCAACTATAGGATTCCTAGGAAAAGCTCACTTCAAATACAAAGAAAAATGACTAAAAAGTGTAAGGACAAAATACACTAAATACAAAATACTTTAAGTGGCTATATTACTATTAGACTAAGTAGACTAGAAAGTAAAGAATATTACCAGGAAAAATAAGGATCATTTATTAATGAAAAAATGTCCAATTCAATAAGAGAACATAATATTTCCAAATATTTATGCACTTAGTATAGACTCAAAATACAGTAAAGTTGATAGATCTGTAATGAGAAGTAAACACATTTATATTTACAATTGGAGATCAACATCTGTCAATAATTGATTGAACACGTAAAAACAAGAACACAAAAGTGGATACTAGAACCCTCTACCAACCAACTTGATCTAAATGATGTGTAGGGAAGACACGGCAAAACAATAACAGCATAAGGCACTGGTTCTCAACCTTCCTAATGCCGTGACCCTTTAATACAGTTCCTCATGTTGTGGTGACCCCCAACCATAAAATTATTTTCATTGCTGTAGTGGCATTGGGAAGGTTGAGAACCACTGGCATGGACACTTCTGACAAGTGCATATGAAACATACCATGAAAACCACATTCTGTACCTTGAATTAAGGAAATTAGAATCTTAGATAGAAATTGAAGTTGATTAAAATTAAAACCCATTAAGCTTCTGTATTGGAAAACAGGAAAGGCTAAAAATTAAAGACCCTCAGTTTGTATCTTTAGAGACTAGAAAAAGAAGCACAGGTGAGATTCAAAGTAAGCAAATGAAAGGAATTATCAGGATGGGCGCGCTGGCTCACACCCGTAATCCCAGCACTTGGGAGGCCAAGGCAGGTGGATTCCCTGAGTTTACCAGTTCCAGACTAGCCTGAGTCAGAGCAAGACCCCATCTCCAAAAATAACCAGGCGTTGTGGCGGGCACAGCTACTCTGGAGGTTGAGGCAAAAGAATCACTAAAGCCTAAGAATTTAAGGTTGCTGTGAGCTATGACGCTCTGAGACACTATGACAAAATGAGACTCCATCTCAAAAAAAAGAAAAGGAATTATGAAAATAGAAATCAATGAAATGGAACCTACAAAAATAACAGAGAAAAATCAATAAAATATAAAACTTATTCTTTGAGAAATTCAGTGTAGTATATAATCTCTAGCCACTGTGATCAGTAAAGAAAAAAGATAAGACAAATTACCACTATCAAGAAAATTATCAATATCATGATACAACTACGAATTTTACAGATACTACAACAACAAAAAAAATTGTTATTAACAATTTTCTGCCAATACATTTGACAACTTAGTTGAAATAGACAAACCTCTTTAAATATACAGACAACTAGAACTCACTCAAAAAGTAAACAGATAACCTCACTGGCCTTGTATCTATAAATCCATCTCACAAACAAAACTCTCAGTTGGATGGCTTCAGTTGTTTTTTCAAACATTTAAGGAGGATATAATACAAAGTTTACACCAACTATTACGGAACAATAGAAAGAAGAGACTATGGCTAAACTTCTGTGGGGCCAGCGCTACTCTAAAACTACAAGAAATAAGTTGTGGGTGGCACCTGGGGCTCAAAGGAGTAGGGCGCCAGCCCCATATACTGGAGGTGGTGGGTTCGAATTTGGCCCCAGTCAAAAAAATAAAAATAAAAAAGACTGTTAAAAAAAATTTAAAATAAGTTTTAAACTCCTTTAAGTAAGTACAAAGGAGCATGATTTCTGTCTTAAATGGTGAGAGTATGTTTAGTTTTATAAAAAAAACTACCAAACTGTGTTCCAAAGTGGTTGTACCATTTTGCATTCCCACCAGCAACCAGTGAGAATTCTTGTTGCTCCATACTCTCGGCAGCATTTGATATTGTCAGTGTGTTTTATTACTTAGTATTTCTGATTGAAATCTAGAAAACAAGATATGAAAGCTAAGAGTATTTTGAAATATAATCCCTTGTCACCTCCATTTTATCTCATCTCTAAAAGGGAAAAAGTGTTTTATAAAAAGAAATAAAAACAACTAAGAAAAGTCTTACTGTGTACTTCTCCAAGGAATTGTCATCTTTGCTATATGTAGACTTATAATTTGATGTCCATTTGAATATACAAATAATCCTTACCTTTTGCAGCTATTCCTGATGTAAAATTATACCCCTGTGGCCCAGATGAAATTGAAATGGGAGGGGACTGTGTCCGTAAGTAGTACATTTTATTTTTAAATCATGTGTTTGTTAACTAGTAATTTCAACAGGTATTTATATTCTGTGGTTTTAGTTATTGAATTATATTAATATTTGACACAGACATAGTCTTGTGGATTTCAAAAGTAAAAACAAATTTATTGTCCTTAATAAATAATTCTGGAGTTGGCAGATGTACAGAGAGTTAGTATGTGTATACTATGTATATTGGTAGAATCTTTCATGAGAAAAATCCGGCAATTTATATCAGTATTCTTAAAAGTCTACGTTTATTTGCACCTGGAAATTCTGCTTTCAAAAATATATCTTAAAGAAGTAGTTAAGGAAGGATGCAAGAATAATATTTACTATAGGATTTTTCTAATCTGGAAAAAAAGAAGTGCAAATACCCAATAACTTCTGATTGATTCAATATGCATGATATATATATAATGGCAAAATATTTTGCAAACACCTTTAAAATGTAGGAATACATTCATTGACATGAGTTTATCTTCACGGCATATAGTAGCTAAAAAATCAGATTGTACTGTATAATCTCTTCTTTTTAAGGAATGATTGCATTTGTACCAAGTAAGTCTTGAAAGATGAACATTATTAAGGTGGTCAAAGTTCTATCTTCCTTTCAATGTGTATATTCTGTTTTCTACATTTTTTAATGTTTTACTTTAATTTCAAACATTAAGAAAACTCCCTTAAGATAAATAATTCAAAATAAATAATCTAAGTGATAAAATGTATGTCATCTACCTATAAGACTGAGAGAAATTAAAATTATTTATTGAACCACTGGCCTTTTCATGAGGACTGCTAGCCAAATCTGATATTCTAAAATAAAAGAGAAACTGTTAAAATATTTAATTAAAGTGGTTTATATGGTAAAATAAACTATTTTGTCATAAAGTAAATCAGAATTGGTCATATAATGTTCAGCTACTGTGTCTAAAAATATGCCTTGTCTTTTAAAAAACTTTTTATAATAATCTTTAAAATAAGTTGCTCTGAGTTGAGTTTTTCATGCCCTATTCTAATTGCAAGTGGATTTTTCTAGACCCCTGCTTTATTATTCATAATAAAATAAAAAATATGAATAAATTCCCTTTAGATTGTCCCAAAGGGTATTAATTCAGCTTTTTTATGAATTCTATTTTCTTATGAACCTTTTTCTGTTGACCTTAACCCACAATTTTTGAATTCAACTATTGCTACCACAATTGTATAGCAGCATTCAGCATTTTCCCAATTAGTTTTCCCATTCTGAATAGTATTAAATAGCTGAAATTTATTATTTATTCAAGTGATTTTGCTCACATACATACACATCATAAAGAAAATTCGTGCCCTATATGAGAATAGCCAAATAGTATTTGAATTGACAAAGTGATGTACCATGGAGTACCACTCAGCCATAAAAAAGATGAATTAATACCTTTTATGATGAATCTGGATGGAACTGGGGACATTATCCTAAATGAAGTATCTCAAGAATGAAAAAACAAACACCACATGCACTCACATCACATTGGAACTAACTGATGAGCACACATGTTCACAGAGGGAAGTAAAATTCATTGCAAAGCAAGCAGGGGTGAGGAGGAAAAAAGAGAGGGGAAAAATCCTACCTAATGCTACTATGAACACTATTTGGGTGACAGGCATGCCCATATCTGGGACTCAGGCATTACAAAAGCAATCAATGTAATGTCAAACATTTATACCTCCTGAATATTATGAAATAAAAAATAAAATGAAGTAAAAACCTAAACATATATTTTCCCTACAGAAGAGATCTTAAGGTCTTAGAATTTTTAAAAATCTACATGATAGAGCTGAAAGGCTGAAATTTCTTTGATTGTCAAAAAATTAATCTGTATATAACAAAAAAATGTACATTTTACAAAATTGAAAATTTTATTTTTAAAATCTGTTACTCAAATATTTTTCTTTTTTCCAAAACAAAATGAAACAAAACTTACTTAGAAACTTTCCAGCTCCCCAGATTTAATTTTTCAAATGACCTGAATTAAGAACTTTAAAATCTTTCTATGAGTTCCTAGAGAAAACTTCGAAGATTTTTGACCTCAGAAAAATGAAAGGAATAAGACTGCTCTTTAACATTTGATGTATTTCCTAAGACAGTATTGTGACTTCTGCAGTGAATAGCTTCTCCAGCCCTGAGAAGTGATTACTTTAACTGTATAATAAAATTAGAAGCAGAAAATAGGAAGTCCTTTGCTTTTATAGTTGTGACTAGTTTTCTTTACAACAAAAAATACAATTTACTAAACCTTCGTTTTATTTGTTTCTTCCATCTTTTGAAAGAATACTCGCTTAAAAATGTAAGTTACCTTTATTTTCAAAGGCTGGTATATGACATGCGTTAAGACACTCTTGCTGAGCTGACAAGTTGATTGGCTGTCAATACTTGTGTGATTATGGGTCACCATGTGATGTGCTATTTTTTTGATTGCTATAAACTATCATTTTTTCTTTTGCTTTGTCTTAGGATAAATCCTGGAGCTATAGTCTTTGAGCATTTTTTCATTGACCATTCTCCATTCTTTAAGATTCCCAGTAAAATTTGTGCATTTTCTCCCATCAGCTCAGCTGTCTGCCTCCTTGCCACCTCCACCTTTAGGAAGGCCAGAGGTCACGGTGGAGTTGATTGAGTCCAGGCTCTTCTGTAGGTGTACTTTTGATGTTTCCCCTACAAACAACTCAGTGGGATTTCTCATAGCTTGGTCTAGACTTTCTTCCCAGGAAATCAAAGAGGAACTGAAACAAGAGACCACAGTTCAGGCGTTCTCTCTCTTAGAACTTGATGGCATAAATCTCAGACTTGGAGATAGGGTATGTTCAAAAACATTTGGATTTTCTATTCTTGTCATGAATGTATTGATTTTTAAATATACCTTTTTTATTATATCCTAAAAGTAGATTTTGTCCTCATAATATAAAGCATTAAAGTTCTTGTTTTTTTCCCTTGGCAACTGTGTTAATTCTAATGAACTAGATGAATCGGTAGTCTTAGTGACTCTCTATGCATATCTTATTTTAGTGATTTGCTGACTATCATTGATGAATCCTTGTAAATATATACTTCATTCTTATTTTAAAATGATGAACTTATTTCTAGAAAAAATAATTTTAAATGATGATAATTTTATCCACTTTTAACTACATCTTGACAATGAATCCTACTACACTTTAATTTATGTTGAGATTTGAGTAATATTTTATGATAGAATTTTTCTTAAATTTCAAGCAAGTTTTTAAGTTATTTAGTTCTTTCATTTTCTCATGCACTATTAAGAATTAAAATTAAGAATTGAAAGATGATAATTTATACATTTACACATATTTTCTCTGAAATTGTATTACTAAATTATTATTTGTTAACTGTATTCGTAGATATTCTGTAGTGCTTCTGTCTTTTTCTTGGAGAAACCACACATACAAAGCTTAGCCATCGAAAGCCGAGAATTTTTTGCAGGCATTAAGGTAAGTAGTCATGGGGATGAATCAGAAAGGTAATTCCTCTGAAATTGTGTTTCCCATCACAGGCTTCATCACATACTAACTCAGAATGTTGAGGTCCATGAGTTGCTATTTTTAAGGAATAATCCCAATAATTCTAATGCATGACAAAGTTTGAGGATCCCTGTTAATGGACAGAATTTGGGATATACTTGCATTTCTTTATTAGAATAAAACAAAAACTCTCTTCCTGCAATTTATTCTACCATGTTACTAAAAGTTAGTGTGTTGATATTTAGTTGGAATGGATTTTACAAAACAGGTAGCAGTCAAAGTAGTAGACCCTCTAACTGGAGCAGAAGTGACATATAGCTTTGAGAATTTTATTTGTTTTTAATTTCAAAATATTAAGGGAGTACAAATATTTTTGTTATGTACATAGCTTTTGCAATACTTTAGTCAGGGCTATAAGTGTCCTTGTCACCTGCATAGTGTTCATGGTACCTGTATGGTAGTTTTTACCTTTCACCTCCCTCTTTCTTTCTTCTTGATTTCCGGTTATGTTTGATTCTTTCTGTGCTCATGTGTGCCCGTCAATTAGTTCCAAATTGTTAGACAGTACATGTGTTATTTTTCCATTCTTGAGATAATGGCTTCCAATTCCATCCAAATTGTTGCAAAAGGTATTAATTCTTTTTATGTCTAAGTGGTACTCCATGGTATACACATACTAGAGCTCTGAGTTTTATGGACTGCAGTGATTGAGCCAGCTAAACGAGGGAATGCATTTTGTTGCTTGCAGCACTGGGATTCAAGAATCAATGAGCTGTTCCAGCAGATGAGCAAAGGTGATAGGAAACTCAGGAGTGGTGGAAGAAGATGGGGAAATATCACAAGGTCCAGGCAGGCCAGTACTGAACACCCATGGATCAGAGTTTGACCTGAATCATTCCTAGTTAAAAGATGAGATGGGATCATTGCTAGATTGTGAGACAGACCAGGATAAACCTTGGCCCTTAATAAAATTATGTATGTACCACAGTGAACAGGGAAGGAGTAAGAAGAGTGAACCATGTGATCAGAATAGCACAAGCACAATGTAGGGGGAAGCACAGGTCAAAAGCCATGGGAACACAGGAACCTTTTACTCTCCATTGGTAACCACTCAGCAAACTATGTCAATAGCCAATGTTTAGCCCCCACATACTATTTCTAAATAGGCTCACGGGGGAGAATATTCAGTACTCAGAAACACCAGTTCTGAGAGGTAGCCAAGACTTGAGGCTGCATACAAATATCTCTGCCTCAAAAAAGGATGGACTTTGGAACAGGGGCAGTCCCATGTTGTAGCTGTTGCTCAGAAGCTGAGATATTTCATATGATAACAAAAATTTGATTAAAATATGTAAATTTCTAATTGAGAAGGTGAATATTAATCCCTAAGAATTACCATACCAGACTCTTAGAAGAAAATAGGAATCGTTTTTTCTTCTCCAGCCTCCAGTGCCATCACAGAACCAGGATAACAAAGGCAGCATGTGTAGGGAGCCAGACTGGGTCTAACCTCAGAGCAACTCTTCGTACTCCTCTCTGCTCTACCTATACTTTTATAGGTGTGGTTTTAATTGGCCTTATTTAGTTAAAAAATTTCCATTGCTTTATAGCTGGACATAGTGACACACACCCAGAGTCCCAGCTACTCAAGAGACTGAGGCAGGAGGATCCCTTGAGCCCAGGAGTTGGAGATGCAGTGAGCTATGATCAGGCCACTGCACTCCAGCCTGGGCAATAGAGCAAGTCTCCATTTCTAAAATAAAATAAAAAAATAAGACAAAATATAGTAAAATAAAATATAAAAATTCTAGTACTTATTACCAGCTCATTTAGCAAAAGATGAACTGTTGAGAAAATGCTTATTCAGGCTCGGTGCCTGTGGCTCAATTGGCTAAGGCACCAGCCACATACACCTAAGGTGGCGGGTTCGAATCCCCAGCCCGGGCCCGCCAAACAACAATGATGGCTGCAACCAAAAAATGGCCGGGCGTTGTGGTGGGCGCCTGTGGTCCCAGCTACTTGGGAGGCGGAGGCAGGAG
>CAUYQV010133619.1:0-17280 GCA_963574575.1 Galagoides demidoff | reverse complement strand
TGGCTGAGTAGTATTCCACAGAATACACATACGCATTAGGAGAAAATACTCAGAGTAGACATCCAATCAAGGGCTGGTATGCAGAATTTACAAAGAACTCAAGCGAATCAGCAAGAAAAAAACAAAAACTGGATGAAGGTAAAAAGACATGAACAGGAGTTGTGAAGAGTGCAGAGAGAATGGAATGTTTATATGCAAGTCAGCGTAACTTCTAAGGAAAACAGTACCGAGATTTCTCAAGGAATTAAAACTACACCTACCATTCGATCCAGCAGCCCCACGACTGGGTGTCTGCCCAAAGGAAAAGAGGTCTTTTAATCAAAAATACACATGCATTTGAATGTTGGTTGCAGCATAACTCACAATTGCAAAGATTTGGAATCGACCCAAGCGTCCATCAATTCATGAATAGATTAATAAAACAGAGCATTTTCTCTGTTACTTCATTCCTCCTTAGTCTCAGAAAAGATATTCTGTTTCTACAAACAGAAACCAGAAACATCAATACCACTGGGTTTTTCTTGCATACAGTGGAATTTTCAAGTCCAGGAAAATTATAAAACCATGTTGCTGAAATCGCCATTAATAAAGTATATTACACTATTAATAATGCGTATTACATTTTGACCATTACAAAATGCATTAATAGTTATTAATTTAGTCATCCTTTACAACTGCTATAGCAGACAGGTATTATTAATTCTTTTCATAGTGGGGAAATTAAGCTGGGACTAGTAGTGCTTGTTTCTTTTATGAAACAAACTTTGATAATTAAGGTTCGGCTTAACGATACGCAGGAATTGTGATCTCGAATGCTGCACTGTCAGTTTCTCTCTGCTCCTCTAAGCCTGAGAAAAACTTTACAACAGTGTTTTTCAACCTTTTTTATCTCACGGCACACTTAGACCCACAGTTAAACTTCAGCAGCAAACTTAAATTGTGTTGATCAACAATCCATTTCATAAGTAAGTCATGGAAGAAGCCCAAATGCCCACTGACCCATGAATGGATTAATAAATTGTGGTATATGTACACCATGGAATATTAATCAGCCTTAAAGAAAGATGGAGACTTTACCTCTTTCGTGTTTACATGGATGGAGGTGGAACATATTCTTCTTAGCAAAGTATCTCAAGAATGGAAGAAAAAGTATCCAATATACTCAGCCTTACTATGAAACCAATTTATAGCTTTCATATGAAAGCTATGACCCAATTATAGCCCAAGAAGAAGGGGAAAGGGGAGAGGGAGGGGGGAGGATGGGTGGAGGGAGGGTAATTTGTGGGACCACACCTACAGTGCATCTTACAAGGGTACATGTGAAATTTACTAAATGTAGAATATAAACACCTTAACACAATAACTAAGAAAATGCCATGAAGGCTATGTTAACCAGTTTGATGAAAATATTTCCAATTGTATATAAAACTAGTACATTGTACCCCATGATTGCATTAATGTACACAGCTATTATTTAATTTTAAAAAAAAGAGTATAAAACTGAACATACTTACTGGGCTTTGAACTTCTTTTGAAAATAATTTAATTAATGATCTTTAAAATTTTTCATTTTCACACCTAAGATCCTCTCAGGGCACACCAGTTGAAAACCGCTGCTTTAGAACCACTAGTACCCTCAGGTGCACCTTGCTTCCTCTTCCTGTGGTCTGCAGATGTGGAACTATCCTGACTAGAGTATAGCATTTCGTGTCCTACATAGAGTATTATCGTAGTACCAAAGTGTGCTCACTAGAGTCTATAGATGTGGTGCATGTGAGGCATATGTATTTGTGAAGGAAGGAGTTGTGAGCAATTCAGATTTAGTCACAAAGCCAGCGAAATGGGAAGCTGTGGAAAAACGTTAGAGAGGGACAATGACTCTCCCACCCTGCTTCGCTGGAGCCCTGACCACTACTGTGAGTGGACCCTGTCTGGCTGTAATTCCTGGCCCTGAGGCCGAGCACTCAAATGTCATCTTGCATTTGCAAACCTGAAACTGATATCCCACGGGTTTTATTTATTAAGGAGGAGACGCACTGGTCTATTTCTTTTTCGAGAGTGCATGCATTAAACATTTACACTACAGTCCTGTCCACGCCATTAGAATTCCCAGATGGGCATCTGTGAGACACACCACCCACCTGCGCACACCTGCTTACCTCGCTGACAAGGGGTGCCTCGGAAACTATTTGCCACAACAAAATTACTATTCTCTACAATGCATAAGCCCCAGCTAATCCAAAATGAATCATGTGCCTCTCAACACATTGGAGGTAAATTAGGAATCACCATCTGGCAGGGAGCATCTCTTCTTAAAATTGCCCTCTCTCTTTTTTTTTTTTTAAATTAAAATGTGTTTTAATTAAAAATAGACATGTCAAGAAGCACTATATCAATTATATGACTGACAATATGCTTTCATTTTTCCCCTAAAACATATGAACCAGAAATGGGATGTCATGGTTTCTCTCAAGAGAAACAGTAAAATATAGGACAGAGACAGTGAGGGATGCTACTGGGAGCTGTTTCAGCTGTAGCCAAGTCCAACCCATCTTTCCTTGAGTGTTTCATTGCTTTAAAAAAAATAGAAAGGGTGTGTTTACTCCTGTTTTGGATGCAACTTTAATGGGGGTTTTCATCCGTTCCATACAATCAATGGTTTTGAAAAAGTTCTCAAGTGTTGTCAGCCAGCCTCCTCTTAGAGAGCCGGGGATGTTCACAGAACTGTCCTCACAGCCTATGAGTCCTTCCTGTCCACTCATGGCTGAGAAGCACAAAGTAGTAACAGTAGATTTCTTTTGTGTAGCCAGAAGTGCCAACAGGGAGAACAGAACAGGGGAGGGTGAGAGATGGAGACCCAGAAACAGCAGGAAAGAACAGAAGCCACAACAAGAAGGGATGGCACCTTACACACTGTGTGTGTGTGTGTATGTGTGTGTGTGTGTGTGGGTGGGTGTGTGTGGGTGTGTGTGGTGGGGGAGAGAGAGAGAGACAACACACTGGCAAACAAAAGCCGAGCTTCCCTTCCATGAAGATTGGCATTTGACCCTTCCTCACTCTGTGTTGGGGAGTCCCAGGGTAAATCCTTCAGGATGCTCAGCTTTAAATGTTCACAGATCAAATGTTAAAAATCACAAGGAGACATATTTAGCCCTAGTCCCATAGTTTTTAGCGTTGGTCAGTTCTCCCTACTGCCAGAAGTATTTCCTAATATCTGGCTTTGCCTTTTAGTTTATATTTCTGTTTCTTTACTTTGTATCACTACGATTTAACATTTTTTCCTCAGTAAACTTTTCTATTTTAGAATTGTTTTATAGTTATAGAAAAATTTTGAGGACTGTATCGGGTTCCCATATATCTCCATATCCATCCTACATTAGTATGGAATGATAAAATTATAAATCAGATTTTATGAACCAATACAGGTACATTATTATTAGCTAAAGTCTATACAGTAGGACCTCTGTAAGTTGACCATCCAAGGGACTGTAGCAAACTAGTCAACATATGGTGGTGCCAACATAAGGAACTGGGCCTGCTGTACTGACACCTACGTGTGGTGCGTGTCCCGTCTATGGAGATTAGCTCAACTTAAGGAGACGGTCAGTGCGGGGAGATGGTCAGTGCTGGAGGTCCTTCTGTACTTCATTCGGATTTTCTCAGCGTTTGCCTAAGGTAGTGTCTTTTTTCCACTCCAGGATCCCATCCAGTACACAGCTTCACACTCAGTTATCCTGCTTTTTTAGGCTCCTCTTGGCTATGACAGCTTCTCAGGCTTTGTTTTTGGTGACCTTGACAGTTCTGAGACCTATTAGTTAGGCATTTTGTTAACTGGCCTTCAGTTGGGATGTGCCTGATGTTTATCTCGTGATTAGCCTGGGATTGTGTTTTTGGAGAAGATCACAGGCATACAGGGCCATTCTATCGCATCACATCAAGCATGTGTACCAGTACTTCTTGTCAGCCCTGGTCAGCTGGCTGCGGTAGAGCTTGTCAGCTTCTCCAGTTCTCACATCCTTCTTTTTTACTGGAGAATGATATTCAGAACCAAGACACAGTTTAATTTCTATTTACATGTATGGGTGTTTTTAAGTAATCTATCTTGTTGTAAAATACTTTTAAGTCTTATTTGAGTTGTTTCTTCAAAAAGTAGAAACTTCTTTAAAAAATTAAAGAATGACTATCAACATTTAACTGTTACCCATAAAAACAGAAACATCATTTGATAATTTATTAGATGCTTCTCTTTCTAGTCTATATAGATATGTAGTATGTAGATATGTATTTCTATCAACATTGCATAGACTAAGCATGCATCATGTTGATAATAACAGGAAAACATCTTGTCTACAGCGTTGTAAAAGCAATATGTGATAGACTGAATTTAGAAGTTTCTCTCCATTCTTCCTTGAGCTTTTGAAAGACCCACTAGGGTCCTTCAGCTTTTAGAAAACTTGCTTTAGTGAAAATATCAGACTGATTTATAGTTTAACATTTTAATTGTTCTTCTGGTTTCCTCTGAAGTATTTAAGTATTAAAAACCATTATATTTCATTTAAGGAAGTTTTTTGTTTTTCCAGTCATTATAATCACACAATTAGTTTATATTATATAAGGGCCTTATATTAACCAAAGAAATGTTCATTCTACTTTCTGTCCAAACAATCCTGTCTTGAATTGACTGAGACTGAAGAAAAAAAAAAAAGAAAACATTTGTACTGTGGATGATCCAGTCATTTAACATCAAGTGATACATTCTTAAATAAATAAAAAGTATGGCCAAAATTTACCTTCAAATAATTACGCTCAATTGTTCTTACTTATCAAATGGCAAAGTCAGAAACCCATCCAAAGGTTGTCACCTTCTTTTAAGTCTGAGCAATAAAAAGCAGTTTCACAAATTTTTAAATCTAGTTTGATTAAATGTTATATGATAAAAACTTAGGTTTAAAAGGAAAATTGAATAAATAATTGATTATATTACTCATATAAAATAAAATTGAGTAAATATTTATTACAAGTATACAATACTTATTATACTAAGAAAGCAAAGATGTTTTCTATACTACATTTTGAATAATATAACAATTCTTTTTTTTTTGAGGAGCAATTAAGAATTCTAAAATGTATTATATTTGAGTTAGAAGTTGACACTTCATCTAGATGGGGGATATTTAAAATTATATATCTTTGAGATGAAAGTTATAAAATTAATGTGATAATTTTTAACACCTATTCTTCAGAAGAGTTTGACATTGTTCCAAATGTCTGCAATTTCTACTGAGAGAAAAGTAGACAAAGTTTTGACTGAAATTCCACCCTAGCCTGCAGAAGAAGATTGTGGTACAAGGCAGAGGCCCCATATCCTGAAGCAAAGCCAGGCCAGCCACCCCATACTTTCATGATCAAGAAAGAGTAAAAAGATTACCTTTATTACTATGGCTGAGCTCAGTCATGTGCTCCCAAAAGAATCCTCAAAAACTACCTATTACTTTATATATATTGTTTCAAATTAATATGAGGGCACACATTTTTAGATTATATTATTCTAACTTCCAAGGTAAAGTTCCAGTTGTAAATGAATCCCTCATCCAGGAGGTGTGTTGTATACCCTCGCACTGTGCCCATTAGATGAGATCCTGCTAAATGCCCTCCCTCCTTCTGCCAATCATCCTTACCCTTCCCCCTACCCTCTCCCTCCTCCTCTTACTTCTATACTGTGTTTATGTTTTATTGTTCATATGAGCATGTAATTGTTTATATGTTGCTTTCATATTGGTATTGAGTGCACTGGATATTTATTTTTCCCTTCCTGAGATACTTTATTAAGAAGAATGTGTTTCAACTCCATCCAGGTAAACACAAACTATGTAAAATCTGCATCATTTTATGGCTCAATAGTATTCTATGATATACATATACCATAATTTGTTAAAGGGCAGCTCAACTCAAATGCCCTTTATATATTTTTAAGTTGATACCTAAACATTTTCATTATAAGCTTAAATAGTTCTGAAGAATGTAATTCTTTTTGGGGGGGATAGGGTCACACTATTTCCCTGGGCTAGAGTACAGTAGAGTCATCATAATTCACTGCAACTTCAAACTTCTAGGGTCCTCCTGCCTCAGCATCCTGAGTAGATGCCACCACACCTGGCTCCATTTTCTTTCTTTTCCTTTCATTTCTCTTTCGCTCTTTCTCTGATAGAGACAGGATCTCTCTCTTGCTTATGCTGGTCTCGAACTCATGGGCTCAAGTAATCCTCCTGCCTTGGTATCTCAAAGTGCTAGAGTTACAGGATAATTCTTGACAGGCTCTGTGTGTGTGTGTGTTTTATTCTTTGAGATTCATTGAGGGTACGAAGAATTAGGTTACACCGATTGAGTTTGTTAGGTAAAGTCCCTCCTATAATTGTGTCCCATACCCCAAGAGGTGTGCCAAACACCGTGACCCGCAATCCCTCTCTCTCTTCCCATCCTCCCCTCCCTCATTTCCCTATCCCCAACCTTGTATTAGATCATCTACTGCCTTCGTATTAGAATTGAGTGCATTGGATTCTGGCTTCACCATTCTTGTGATGCTGGATTAATAAGCTGTGGTGAATGTATAGCACAGAATACTATTCAGATATGGTGTATATTTTAATATTTAAAAAACTGAAACATCATTTTTAACTGAAATTAATGGAATCTAAATACTAAATGACTTGATATTCACAATCATCAGTTTAATACACATTAGAACAGGACTTCTGGTTTGGATATAGAATGTCACAAAAGATCATCACACAACAAAAATTTTAAATAAAAATAAAATAAGCTACCAAAGTTCCCAGATGGTTTATCAAGATGCTCAAATGAACTAAGTTCCAGAATGTGGCAAGCTCTTCATAGAAGAAAAGAGATCCATGGCTGCTCCAGCAGACGGGGTGGGAAGAAGCTAGTCAAACATTCAGCAAATATGGGCTGGCATCAAGGATTACATCCCTAGAAATCTCATTAACTCTCTGAACATGCATCTACCAACCAACTTTTACTCACAGGTCTTTACTGAGTACAGAGAGTAATTTGCCCTAAGCAAGGAGACCACAGAAGAAAAGCTGAGAAAGAGTTCCCTTCAAGGCACATAGAGACTCAATGCTCTCAAGGGAAAAACTCCTTTAAAAGGAGTGTTGGGGGACACAGCAGGAGAGCTGAGAGAGGTATTCTGAGCTTTCAACTACCAGTTATGAATAGCCAGCCAGGAGAACTGAAAGAAATCCTTCCAGGACATTCCAGGTCTTCATAAAGTGCAGGGCAACAGCATTTCAAAAGCCAGGGAAAGGACAAGTAGGCTGAAAAGTATCTCTTTAAGGGCAGACAGCAAGGGGCAGGGCTGGGTAGTGGAAGAAAACTCCCCAGTGACTCAGACCACACCAGCTGGGCTGTGAGCGGGCAGACATCACCCACAGTTACAAAATTTGGCTGCTAAACTCTAAAGCATGGGAAGGTTTCCGGAACTTTTTCCAGGCTCCGATACCAGGCCCAGTCAAAAGGGAAGTCCAGATTATGTTGTTGAAATGCACATAATTAAAGCCAGTGGTGAGCCAGATAAAACAGCCAGTGCAAAAATAGCTCCAAGTATTCAAATAATACAGTTCAGAGTGACTGAGTTCCCATCTGAGAAGCCTGGTACTCCCCTTTTGGAGGTAAATATTATTTTTATCAATCTTTACTAATCTCTTATGCACAATGTTCCTCCTATAAAAATTAAAATGCACACAAAAAAGCAAGAAAACGCGATGCACAATCAACAGAGGAAACAATCCCCAGAAATTAATTTCACGATGGCCTAGAGGTTGGAATTTTTCAAGAGAGAGGTGAAAATTTCTGTGGAGAATGCTGAAAGATCTACACTAAGACAGACACGTGAGTGAACAGTTGAGGAATCTGACGTTTTACTTCACTTACGCACTTTAATCCGAATTCAGTATTAATTTTATGTTTGAAAGTCGTATTACTCAATCTTATTTCTCTCCATGAAATATTAATGCAATGTTGGGATTTATTTACTATGGCTATAAGGCTTTCAATATTTAAAATTTCTTCTAGTTGCAATGATCATCACAGTCATCTGTAGTATATAACTGATTACAAATGAAGTATACTATAAATTCCGATAGATAATTATTAATGACATTTTATTGGAATAGCATCATTTAATGGGATGAATCAAGTGGTTTTTCTGTCTATTCGTCTATCTCTGAATGAATATTTCATCTTAGCAGAATGAGAGCAGGTTTTCCGTCAATTTGACTCCTATTTACCATTTTTAGTAAGCCTGAGAAATCTTATTTGTTAACATGTTATGTAACATACATGAGAATGAATAGGAATTTAGTTGTAGAAATGTTAACAAGTTTCTAAACTCCTTCCAAGTTATACTCTTAGAAATCAGTGTCCATCATCCAACATTATCCATCCAAGTGACAATTGGATTAGATCCTCTTAAAATTCACTGAAATAAAAAACTGGACACTATCTGACTTGCAAGTCTATTTGTTGCCCAGTTTGTGAAATCGATCCATTTCTCAAAGTCAGCATCAAAGTTGTATGTCTTAGAGATGTTTACACCTTGGTAAATGCAGCGTATTAAATTTTGTGTGGATGAAAGATATATACCTTCTTTTATTTTTAAGTGGAAGAAGGGCAGTTATGACTGAACAAAAAGGAGAAATCATCTCAAATCTGTTCTCAGGCAGATTCATTCTAGAAAGAAGTTTTAAGTATCTTTGTGTATTAAATTCCAACCATGCCCTCATACTTCTCAGAGAATCTTTGTGTACTGCCAGTTTGCATACCATGGGCTTAAAGCATGCATTAAGTCAGTCAGCACAGGAGTGCACGCCTCTCCGTCAAACTTACCAAGGTTCTTAGAAGATGAAAACTGTTGCCTGAAATGCAAACTGTTGCCTGAAATGCAATGTCATGGGTCAGGATGTTTGGTAGAAAGCCAGAGAACTTCTGTGTATGAAGAAAAACTTGACATTCTGTTCCTGCTTCTTGACAAAACTTATAAAAGTGACTCCAAAGAAGGAGGTCATGCTGTCACCTGGGACAAGATTTCTTTCAAGTTCATTGGCAGAGACCAGCACCAGTGCTTTCTGATGTAAAGACAAGGAGTTTCTTTCTTTACCAAAATAGCAAAAACGTACTGTATGTGTGATGAAGCATCACAGGGCGGCTCTCGAGAAAAGAATCACCAAGATTTTTTCCTGCTAATCATGTTATGCTTGGCAAAGACAGTTCTCGTCATTTTGAACATTTGAGAAGCCTTTGTAGTTTCTGAAAAGAACTCACACTATAATAACTCTTTGATGTAATTGGCATGCACAGAAGAGATGGAAACATGACGTTGGCTTCGTTTGATAGTTTCACCAGTCTGCCTGTGAATGGCTACGGAACCTGTGACTATTTACATTATCCACTGCAAAATGTCAGGAGAGATGTCTTCAATAATTAGCACGGATGGTGCCGTCCGATCGAGGCACCACATTCCAACTTCCTTAGCTGTAAGCTGTCCATGCAGCATTGCCAGAGCATAAAGATTCAAGATTCTGTTAGGAAAGCATCTTCTTCTGTCTAGAATTGCAGTATACATGACATAGATTCTTCAAGTATAGCCTTTTTTTTTTTTTTGGCTGTGAAATCCAAATATTGCTAATATCACAGCATGTTGAAAATGAGTCTTAAAAAGCAGCCACAGCACAGCATTCAATATATGATCAGAATGTTCAGATAAAAGGTATTCCTTCAGCTTGGCAGAATTCATGTTTTCATTTGGTACCAACCTGACTGGGGCCACCATTATATTTTGCCTGGATCACTACAATAGCCTCTAAAATGGGCTTTTCCTTTTGGCCCCAAGTCTATATCCTGCATATAAGACAGAATAAGTCCTATCGTGTCACTTCTCTGCTCAAAACCTTCCTGTGGTTTCCCACCTAGAGTAAAATCTATAATCAAAATAGAGGCTTATGCGGGCTTACACAGAATTGTCAACCATTACCTTCCTGACCTCACCTTACACCACCTCTAATTTACTCTCCACCAGCCACCTGGCTCTCCACTGCCTTTTCTCATGACACATATCCTCTTGGCTCAAAGCTGAGGCACTTATTTCCTCTGCAGTACTCAGGAGGAATCCATCAGCTCGCCTCACCTCACCTTACTTAAGATTTTACTCAGGCATTACCCTCTTCTGAAGCTTTCCCTCACTGCACTATTTAAGATCGCAGCCCCCTTCCCTGCCTTATTTATTTATATTTTTAACTAAATCATCACTGTGTACATTAATGCAGTCATAGGGTATAATGTGCTGGTTTTATATACAATTTGAAATATTTTTATCAAACTAGTTAACATAGCCTTCATGGCATTTTCTTAGCTAATGCGTTGAGACATTTATATTCTAAATTTAGTAAGTTTCACGGGTACCCTTGTAAAATGCACCATAGGTGTGGTCCCACCAATTACCCTCCCTCCACTAATCCTCCCCTCTCCTCTCCCCTCCCCTCCCTTATTTTAATAGCACTTTACATTGAAAATATTGCCTATGGTAACCATTTATTTTCTATTACCTGACCCACCCTAAAAAGTTTAGCATCATGAGGGCAAACATTTCTGTCTGCTTTTTTACCTGCTGTAAACCCAGCACTAGCGGAGTTCCTGGCATGAAGAGGGAACTCAGAAAAATATTAGCTGAAAGCAGAATTGTTGGAGTGAAATCAGCCATGATTCTGCCTCATCACAGCGATGATGAAGTAAGATCAAAGGGCACATAAAGTTTTATTGAGAGTTCTTTGACATTTTTCAATTTAAGCACTTAAGCCGGGCTCAGAATAAACAAAACTGAATGCTCATCGAAACATGATCAGGGCATGTTAATTACTGACAATGAGAAGCTTTCCAATGTCAGGGGATAAGACAATAATAACGTTACAATGTTTGGCGCTGTGTACAAGGACCTCATGCCACCATGTGCTTTGTAGACTGGAAACAAGACTAATTTAAGAAAAATATTAGCTATTCAAAAAGAAAATACAGGTCAAGATTCTTCAGCACTGGTCTGGGGACCAGCTTAGGGAGGGCATATCAAGCAAAATGTGTAAGTGTATCTCATGGGAGATCACATTGATGGTTTTCACCTGCCTCTCCCTGCATCCTGTGTAAGACCTACTCATGAGACAGTCTCATCCACAGCCTCTTCACATACTTTGAGATTGTCTGGCAGGTATTACCAAGCCATATATTCACATGATAAAGGTGATTCTTTAATGTATATACTCCACGGCTTTACAAGTTTAGGGGTACGTATAGTGTTTTATTTTTTTCTCCATAGAACATAATCTTTGGCAATGCAATTGACTAAGAGATTGAGCTGCATGTTTCAAAACTGATAGGTTTGTGTTATTACTTATTTTTGTCTTCACAATTAAGTATTTGGACTATATCCAGCCCATTAGCACTAAAGATAAATTAATCACCCCCCAAATCCGAGTGTTTACTTGAAAAGCCACATGACTATTAGTATTTTCTGTCTCCAATTTAACAAGTAATATTTCTTCACAGACATAGTTGACAGAAAAGGACTCCATTATATTTTGGGGATATCAGATCAATGCAAAAATTCAAGCTAAAAGTTAACTTCAAGCAAACACTTGTGAAGCAGATATTGTAAGAAGGCCTGTAAGTGTAGGAAAAGTCTTTGGCATCTTCTATGTGCTGCTTATTTCTGCTGTGTTCCTTGAGGATGGAATTGTAAATACCTGAGAAATCACAACTTAGTTTCATTACCAAGGGAGAGTCAGTGGAGTATGTGTGTGTGTGAGTGTGCAAAATTGCTAATAGCTAATCACTGATTAATATCTGTGTGATAGAACAAGGTCATATTCAGTAATTACATTTTGTTATAATATTAACAATAATCATAGCAAACATTTATTGACTGCTTACAATATTCCAGATACTAAATTGACTGTCTTACATTTCATTTTCTCATTATTCCTCCCCTAAATTCTTACACGATGCTCAAAACTTCCAAGTCTTATAGTTTACATCAGGGGCCCAACTGATTCAAAACTTACATGAATTAGAGAAAACATACTTTGCAACTTTGAATTTACGGATAATTTAATCACTTTCCTAAATAAGTAAATTGGAATTTTTCTTGTAAGTTCTACAACATTAGGAAAATCAAAACAGAAAAACCTTTTAAGCTGACATAATTTTATCCTGGAAAATTAATTTCCAAGGCACACTGAAAATTACATTATTCCACTGCCACCCCTTCTTTTGGTGTGATTATTTGTTTCTACCAGTTTGATGTGAATATTTCTAGATTGTATAAAGAGTCAGCACGTTGCACCCCATAATTGCAGTAATATACACAGTTATGATCTAATTAAAAAATAAATAAATACAAAGAGAAGCCAAAAAAAATAAATAAATCCAATGACCACTCTGTATCTCTTTATTTAACAAGCAATGAAACTGAGGCTGACGGCTCAGCCTGGACCGTGGCACAGGAATAGCTCCTCCAGGAGGCCTGGATACACAAATACACAAAGAGTGCAGTAAAAACCCTGAAACAGCCACTTAACTGTTCGGTAATTGATGAATAATCATCTCACTGCCACAAACAGTGACATAGGAAAATTTACTGCTTATATTTCCAAATCTTTTCACCCTGCCCACCCCCAAGGCCCTCACCTATATCTTCTTGCCTGTCCAACTGACTGGTACTTATTGAAATTCCACAGCTCGGCTGCATGGCAATCTGACCACAATGCCTTCAAGTTCTAGTACAAAGCCACAGGTTCCTTTCAGCAAGCTCTACATGAATCTTGCAGGGCTCATATTCTTGGTGGCAGAATATTTATTTCATTTCTAGAAGTGAATACATTCCTTTCTAGAAAAATTAAAAGATGTAGGCTATTTTTATCGTATCATAAAGGATGAAATAGAGAAAATGTTTAGTGCTTTAAAATGTGAATGTTAACATGATTTAATGGTAAGAATATGGACTCTGGAGAGAGATTTGAGTTTGAATCCTGATCTGATCATAAATTAATGAGATCTTAAGCAAGGTGTTGAACCTAGCTGACCTCAAAATTCTTGTCTATAAAGATAACACCTCTTCTATAAGATTGTTTTAAGGATCAAAGACAATAACATAGAAAAATTAATTCAACAACTATTCATTGAGCACCTGTTATGAAGATATACTGTTCTAGGTGATACAAATTTTAGATTAGTCCAGAAACTCTGCCTGCAGGGAACTTGCAGCTGAGTTGAGGGGGTAGACAAATAAATGGACAGTAACACTGGAGGGTGCTAAGTGATGTGGGCAAGCAAAGCCACAGCCGGGCATCTGCACATCTTGGAAGGGGAGAGATCAAGAGTTAGAATAATCCCCTGCCAAGAGATGACACAGCCTCACATAGGGCAGAGCCTGTGCAAAGACCCTGGGACTGAACATGGGGTGTACAATGAGGCCAGGATAAGGACCTGGGACAGGAAGGGCGAGAGCACGAAGGGTCTCAAATGCAGCACCCTGCTGGGTCATTGGTGATTTTAAGCAGAGAATGGACTTGGTCAGATCTGCATTTGGAGCCCTCACTCTGGAAGGAGGGAGGATTCAGGCGCCATCACTCAAGGGAGAGTGACCCGTCAGGGAGCTAATATAGAAAAGTGTGTGTCTAAAATAACCAGGGTCTAAAGTGAGGGAGAGCCTGGGGTGAGAGGGAGAGTGGACAGCCTCAAGATCTGTTGAGGAGATAAAATTGATAATATTTGGTCTCTGAGAGGAAGTGGACCATATGGGGTGGAGAGGGGCTCCCGCGTGGATCAAGGAGTGCATTGTAGTTTACTCCCCAGCACAGGGAGGAAAAACAAGTTTGGGGAGCCAGGCTTGACTATGCAGAGCTCAATGAACCCGTGCAACACTTAACTAGAAATGTGAGTCCCAGACACTGTGCTGCACTGTTCACACCCCCTGGCCCTCCTTACCAGTGCACACACCTGGGACCCTCCACCCCAGGACTTTGGTCCTCCCCTGTGGGAGGGACATCCACAGGAAAGAGAGGACAAATTAACCCCCCCAGAAGCAGGCTTCGTGCAATGACAGTGGAGTTGAAGGATAAATATTCTAGCTCCCCCTTCCATCTAGAGCAGTGGTTCTCAACCTTCCTAATGCCTCCTAATGCCGCGACCCTTTAATACAGTTCCTCATGTTGCGCTGACCCCCAGCCATAAAATTATTTTCATTGCTACTTCATAACTGTAATTTTGCTACTGTTATTAATCGTAATATAAACATCTGATATGCAAGATGTATTTTTATTGTTACAAACGGGTCGTGACCCACAGGTTGAGAACTGCTGATCTAGAGGATGGGTGTGGGGGATCAATCTAAGGTGTTTCTGTTCTATCTTTCAGAGTCCCATCAGGACCGAAGCCCAGTCACCCACAGTAGAAAACCGCCTCATGATACACCCTTCACCTTTGATTCCTGAATCACCTCCTTACTTCCCTACTGGAACTTTCTGGGATACTCTCTTAAATTAACTACCTGCACTCAAACCCTTGTCTTAAGGTCTGCTTATGGGAAAATTCCACCCAAGACAAACCCAACAGGCATTGAGGCATGTGGATCTGTGTATTGGAAGAGATCTCTGGGGAGCAGATATAAATTTGGAAACTCCCACATGTAGGAGATAGTTGAAGGTAGAGGGGGGAATGAATTCGCCTTAAGAAAAGGGGTAGAGGGGGGCTACTGGGAGATAAAGTGAAAGAGAAAAATCTCAAGTATAGTGAACAAAACTGGGCAGATTTAATAGGCACTGGTTCCTTTTCAAACAATGATCTGTGGCAGGGAAGTTCTCAGAAAAACTTGTCCAGAAATACTGGACTAATTATTTTATAGTTATGTAATCAATGTAATTTATAGTTCTTCTGCTGTACCTTGAAAATTGAGTATTTACTGGTTCTTTATGAGCTGTAACATTTTATGGCTTGTCAGGGCTGTGATTGATACAGTGCGCTGAAAAATAATCATATAAGATTACCTTAAAATACGTATCAGTATCTGTCATTTTGACAGTGGAATTGCAATGTGATAAATCTACAAAGATTAAAAATTTTAAGTGGAATGTTCCAAGTTGAATATTTATTAGAATACCTCAACTGCACCAAAAGAAGAAACAGGAACAAAATACTAATTTGACTTGAAGAGAATTTAGCTCTGGAATTCTACGACTACAACAGGCCTCATATTTTTTACGGGCTTTAAACTTATCTGCAGTCTCACTACACATCTCGTGACGAATAATTTCCAGACCAGTGTGCAATTCTTAACAGGGCGCCGTCTCTTCAATTACACATCTTCTTTCTCTTTTGTATTTATTTCAGATTTATACGAGGGTACCATGATTAGGTTACATAGCTTACCTTTGCGAGGTTAAAGTTCAAATTGTAGTTGTGTCTTTCACCCAGGAAGTGTGTCACACATCTGTGCAGTGTGCCTGTCGGGTGGGAACTTACTCCACCCCTCTCACCCCCAACTAGAGTTTGAGTTCTTCTCAGATGTAAGAATGTAGCTGTTAATCTACTTGTTCCAATTTAGTACTGAGCACATGTGATCACCCATCCACACAGGCCCATTCCCAACTTTTTTTCTATTCCTGCAAGACTTCACGTAGGAGAGTATTCTCCGAATCAGTTCAGGTTGTTACAAAAGATACAAAATCGCCATCTTTTCTGTGGCTGAATGGTATTCCATGGTATGTACCACAGTTTATAAATCCACTCATGTGTTGAAGGACACTTGGGTTATGTCCACAACTTTGTGATTTGTGAGTTCTGCTCCCATAAACATCTCATCATACTTCTAAGCAGCACACAGAAATAGAAAAAGGAATTCCTCTAATCTATGTGTATTTTGATTACGGATCATTCTAAAACTTTGCAGAAAATGTTTATCATTGTGATAGTCTTTTGACAGTGCTAAGGAAAGGACGACATGGCTGGTTTTACCCTTCTGCGTGGTATGTATCATCATAATCCTGCCCCAGGCCAGGGACTCACAGTCCATTCACTGCCTAACATCCCTCCTAATTCACCCTCCAGGGACTAGGTATCTGGAAAGATTTTATACATCAAACCGCACATTTTGACAATGAGTTTTCTAATGTTTTAATAATTAGGAGATAAACAAATGCTACTTGGAGCTTTAGATCAATAGTCCATAACCTTTGTCATCATCCTGACCGGATAGAACGCTAGCCAAAACTTGTTTTTTTAAAAGAAGAACACTGAAGATGCTAGGACCCCTCCCATCTGCATGTGAAAGCTGGGAGTTTCCAACCGGGAGGCACCGCTGTAGGTTTACAACCAGAACTAGAGTTCTCATGAACCATCTAAATACGATTCTCAATTGTTAAGAGAAAATAGAAAATGTTGGAAACTAAAACAGAAGTGAGACGACTGCCATGGAAAAGAAGCCGAGTTTGGTATAAAGTCTGGTTACAAGAACTTTTATAGAAATAAATAGGAAATCCAACTAAGTCGACAGCCCGTGCTCCAGATCTCAGACTCAGCCCTCGCACAGAGCCCCACCCACCTGCCCTTCCTCACTGCTCCCTCCCAGCCAAGAAGCCGGCTGACAGGTGTTGCTCTGTGAGTTGCCTCTGCCGTCTCTTGCTGCCTCGTGACAACACTGCCAATCACCTTCCCACAGTTCCATTGATTCGCTGCTTTTCAGCACTCCTTCCCTCTCTGAAGATTAGCCTCCACAAACCCTCCCACAGGCTCCCTCATGCCAGGCCCCTCTCTCGTGGCTGAGCCATCTCCGTGTGAGTGTGTGTGTGTGTGTGTGGAAGGTATGGTGTGTGTTGTGTGTGCACGCACATCTGAGTATGTGATCCGTGTGTGCGTCATGCACCAGAGTTACCCAACCACACAGGCCCATTCCCAGCTTTAAGCTCTCTGAGGGCACAGATGAACCTCACTGATTTTGTTTCCCTTGTAAAGTGAGGGCAAAAGGGAAGGGCCTAGCATTTGTTGGCTGCCCACTGTCTGCCGGGGACTGTGTTGGATGCCTTGAATGAATATTTTACATTATTTCATCACCGTGTCGTCTCTTTGAGGTGGAGTTAGGCCTCATTTTACAGAAGAGGAAACTGAGGCCCAGAGGGGTTAAATCAGCGCACCACAGACACAGAAGAATGTGCAACATTTAAA